>JAJOZX010000411.1:1137500-1190000 GCA_023014485.1 Bathynomus jamesi | reverse complement strand
AGGAGGTTAAGAGGTAGCTCCAGCGGAACCCAGCGGACTTTTACGAGCAAGGAATAAAGGCCCTTGTTTCGAGGTGGAGGAAAGCCGTAGAAAAGGATGGAGACTATGTGGAAAAATAAAAACTTGTAAAAAAGGTATGTAACTACTTGTGTACAAAATTTCTGGAACTTACAAGAAAACTTGGAAAGAAAAAAAAAGGTGGGGCAAAATATATTGAGTGGCCCTCGTGTGTGTATATACTGTAGAGAGGTCGACCGCAGGGCGATCCTGAACCGTTGTTCTAAAACTTCCAAATATATATATAGTACACAACTCAATCATTCCTCTTCTCTTAAAATTTTCTTGGCGTTTCCTTTTCTCGTGATCTTTCTTGGAAAGATCACATACACTCTCCTTCCAAAACAGCTTCTAAAATGTTAGGTGTGCTGTACCGGCTCCGTAGTTTCTTCATCCACAATCACTTGCTGTCCGTGTACAGGGGTCTTGTCTGCCCCTGCATGGAGTATGCTTCTCATGTGTGGGGAGGCTCAACCCACACACCTCTACTTAACTGAGTGGAATCAAAGGCTTTTCGTCTCATCAGTTCCCCACCTCTTGCTGACTGTTTTCAATCTCTCTTTCTTCGCCGCAATGTTGCCTCACTCTCTCGATACTATCTCTATTATAACGGACTCTGCTCTTCTGAACTCTCTAACTGCATGTCTCCTCCTTTAAGGAGAGCACATAGCACCAGACTTTCGACACATTCTCATTCCTTTTCTGTCCAACTCTCAAACGCAAGGGTTAATTGGTATTTTCAATCTTTCATCTACTTAACCGGTCAACTCTGGAACAATCTTCCTCAATCCCTCTTTTCTCCTGTCTATGACCTCCAATCTTTCAAACGCAAAGTGTCTAGGCCTCTGGAAAACCCTGGACGTTGATTTTGGCTCTCTTCTTACTCTGTGGTGTGGGTGTTTTTGCGAGCGTTCGCCCTTGGCCCCTCCTTTCTGCATATATATATATATATACACGGTGGAAAGTAGAAGCGGTAGACTGTGTCGTATTCCCAAATTGAAGGCGAGACAGGGAACATCCTTAACCCTGAAAGAAAATAGTTTTGTAGTGAGAGGACCAAAACTGTTTAATCAGTTGCCCAAAGACCCAAGAAACAAGAAGGGAGTTGCAGTGGAAATCTTCAAAAGAAGACTAGACGCCTGGCTCAGAACAGTCCCCGATGAGCCGGGCGTACCTGGCTATGTGAGGTGGAGAGCGCAAGAATCCAACTCACTACTTCACCAGGCCAACTCGAGAGGAGGGGCGACAAGCTTGACCTTCGCGAAATGAGAAATCATCGCGCGGAACCTTTGTAAGGTTGTAAGGTAAGGTAAGGTTATATATATATATTGCTAAGAAATGTAGAAATGTTTTTTGCATGTTAATTTTTGGAAATGAAACTTATTCTTACAAGCAGCATTCTGTCGAAAATTAAAAAAAGCGGGGTAGGGGTATCTCCCGGTATCTTGCCAGAGCTTTATCAATTGTGTTCGATGGATATTCAAATGTCATACTTTTAAACTACTTCTTTGCAAGCACAAAACATCAAAATAGCTCTGATATGATTCCACACAAGCAAGCTCCTTTGGAAATCCTCTACAAATTCCATCGTTAATTCTTTTTCGTGCCTCATTGTTTTTAACGACCTTTTTTATGCCCATTTTTTAACAAATCCAGCTGTACTCTAACGCACCAGCCCCACTTCCTTAAAAGATCTCTGGAACCTCAGCTCAACTTTCAGTTTTGAAAAGTGTCATCCTAATAGAACATGAAAGAGGAGTAAATAACCTCAAAACGTTCTCGAAAATTAACAAAGACGCATTTATTTGGCATTATATATATATACCACATCCTCGCATATATAAAATTATGATGACAATAATAACCACGAAGGAAAAAGAAAACACGAAATAGTGCTCAAGCGATTTTGTCTAATGACATCCTCAAGAACACTCACGTGTTATTTTCGTGAAATGTTTTTCCTCATATATACTGTAAATATATCGTGACAAACCGGAATAAATTTTTCCCGTGTTATTGTTAGGGGTGCACCGGATATGATTTTTTCATATCCGGCCGGATACCGGATATGGCAATATCTATATTATTAGGTACCGTATTATTTTTACACTCATATTGCTATGTTTTGTTTTGCATTGTGGGCAAGCGCCCCCCCCCCCCCCAAATATAAGATAAATAATAATTTAAGTATATTCAGATGTTTAATTGTTTTGTTCTCTTTCAGGTTCTTGTGTTGTATTAAACTATTAAGTATTAATCATGACAAGTTTTGTGTGGTCACTATATACAATAAATGATCCTAGCGATATCACTGCAAAGTGTAATATTTGCCAAAAGATTAATTATCACTGGGCAACAAAAAAAAATTTTTCGTGTCCCAACAATGAAAATACCTTATTCTTATAGTATTTTCTGTGCTGAATCCAAATAAGTTTGTAAAATTTCTCTATCGGGTCTGGTTTTTGTGTGACATGCAATTTAATTTTTAAAAACCCATATAGTTACATACTTATTAAAATATGATCGAAAAGACATACCTGTAGTTTAAAAAGTAGCTTGTTTTGATTTTCTGCTGTGCTTTGCCTCAGGCATGTCTCTCTTAAGAGTCCAGCAATAGTCAGCCAGCATACTGGGGCTCCATTTGCCTTGGTAACGGTTTTCCATGGCAGAAATATCCTGATGAAAACGCTCACCATGTTCGTCGCTTACCGCACCCAGGTTTTCCGGAAAAAAGTCCAAGTGAGAGTCCAAGAAATGAACCTTTAATGACATATTGCACCCCATTGCTTGGTAAGACTTAGGAAGATCTCCTACTATTTCAGGATAGTTTTCGGCCTTGTGATTTTCCAAAAAATTTGTGCAGACACTTTTGAAACTCTGCCACGCAGCTTTCTCAACTTCATTCAACTCTCCTTCAAATCTCTCATCTCTTAACAATTCTCTGATCTGAGGGCCTACAAAATGCCTTCTTTAATCTTGGCATCACTGATCCGGGGAAACTTATTTCTCAAGTATGTGAATCCTGTTTGCGCTTTATCCATCGCTTTAACAAAGTTTTTCATAAGTCCAAGCTTGATATGCAAAGGAGGAAGGTACACTTTCTCAGGGTCAACAAGTGAACTATTCACAATATTTTTCTTGCCTGGAACAAGTGAGGTGCGTTTTGGCCAATCCTTCTTAACGTAGTGGTTTTGTTCTTCTCCTACTGTCCCACTCACATAAAAAACAACAGTACTTGGTGTAACCTAGCTGCAACCCTAGCAAAAGTGCAATGACCTTCAGATCTCCACAGATATTCCACTTATATTTCTGATACTGAAACTTTTCTAAAAGCAACTTCATGTTGTCGTATGACTCTTTCATGTTTGCAGCATGTGCAATAGGTACAGAAGGAAATTTATTTCCGTTGTGAAGAAGGACTGCTTTCAAGCTGACTTTTGAGGAGTCAATGAACAATCGCCACTCATCCACGTTATGTTCATGACCAAGAGCCCCCATGACTGAATTAACATCTTTACAAAACACAAGTCCATCTTCATGGGAGAACCATTCTTTGAATTCATCATGGCGGCTGCGGAAAAAACAAACTTTAGTGTCACGTTGCAGTAGATTCCAACCCTTTAATCTTGAACCTAAAAGTTCAGCCTGCTTCTTAGATAATTTCAAATCACGAACTAGGTCATTTAGATCTCCTTGTGACAGTAAATGTGGTTCATTGGAGGAACAGGTAGCCTGAAATGTTGGATCAGAAATGTCTTCATCTTTTTCCTCGTGATATGCTACAGCTACGTTTGATTCCTCATCACTTAAACTTACATGTTCAGGAGGATTTGGTACTGGAAGTTGAGCACTGTGGGGAACTGGTCTCATTGCAGACGGTAGATTAGGGTATTTCATAAGGCTCTTTGTTTTTGAAGTGATCCCCTTTGTATTTACCAGGCAGAAATAGCAGTCTGTTGTGTGATCTTTGGGTTCCCTCCAAATCATTGGAATAGCAAATGGCATGTGACGTGAACCGTTTAGCCATCCTGTAAGTAGTCTTACACATGTCACACAACAAATGTGAGGGGCCCAACTCTTGTCCTGATCGCCTACTTTACATCCGAAATAAAGTTCATAGCATTTTTTTACTAATGGTGTAAAGTTACGTTTCTGTGATTTTAAAGTTAGATCACCACATACATAAAAGGAATTAGGATGATTCAGACAGTTCCGCGGCATTACAAAACATCTATATGAATACAACACTGGTGTAAAATTAACAAGAAGCAACAGACACTAGCTGTTAACACTGTGACATTTACAAGCAGACTGACTTGGAGCTGCTCTACACACAGAAACTAGGGTCATGTCTGAACAGGTACAAACATGTTTCAACCTGCACAGTCTGCTGCTCCGACCAAATTTATCCTGCCAGCATTATCAGAACTTTCTCCCCAAAGGAATAAATTGTACTAATTTTACAGAAAAATTAATACAACATATATTAATATTAATATATTTTATTATAGTTATATTAATTAATACAGAGTGTCCAGAATTAACTATCTATTTCAATGAAATCGGACAAATGTTTTAAAAACACACTTTTATTTATGTTTTATCATGTTTAATATGTGTTAAAAATGTATAAATTTCTAAATTTTTTTCATTATCAAGAATGCCATCATCAAGAAGCTGTGGTTCGAGAAACTGCTGAAGCATATCAAGGTGGACGGTACCTGTTACAGTTGCGGCCGCAAAGAAGAATGGGCCATAAATTTTGGATTTGGTCATTCCAAGCCACACGTTAACTTTTGGAGAGTCTCTTTGCCATTCTATGACTTCAGACGGTCTTTCATTGGACCAGATAATGAAAAAATTATGAAAATAAAATTATGAAAAAATTTAGAAATTTATACATTTTTAACACATATTAAACATGATAAACATAAATAAAAGTGTGTTTTTAAAAAATTTGTCCGATTTCATTGAAGTAGATAGTTAATTCTGGGACACCCTGTATAATATATTATTATATTTATTATTTTTATAATGTTTTATATTATAATATTGTTATATACTTAATTATATATAATATGTTATTATTTTTTTATCCGGTGATCATGCTAAATGAGGAAAAAATGAACATAGCGTCACAAGTAAACTAAGCCTGATAGAAAAAATCTGATTTCATATTTAGATTCAGCATGAAAAAGTACACTTAGAACACCCATCAAAACCCTTGTGACAAAATTGTTGTTGACCAGTGTTATCAAACGTGGGACGGAGAAAGGTGGCCAAAAGTCTTTTAGCACAACACCTCTTCATAATCATTTGAAGATTAATCACCCAAAAGAGTATGCTGAAACCAAAAACGAAAATGACAAAAAAAGAATAGCTGTGACTGAATCAAAGGAAACAGGCATAGATAGAATACGGGCTAGACCAGTGCTCTTCAACCTGGGCGGTACCGCCCACTAGTAGCTCAAGGATCTCATTAATCTAAAGGTAATTGCAATTAATTTTATTGTTTTATGCAGGGTATATAACTTTTAGTTTGAGTTTTTGCATTTTTAATTTTGGTGGGCGATACGGAGATTCAAAAGTTACAAAAGTGGGCGGTAAGCATAAAAAGGTTGAAGAGCACTGGGCTAGACCATCAACTTCTACTGGTAGTACTCTGAAAGAAAAGAAAATGGACCAAATGAGTAAGCAGATCTCAGTAGAGGAAAGCTTTTCATCTAAAAAAATATGGGACATCAATGACTCCAGGTCTGTGATGATTCACCGTAAAATTGGCATGATGATGGCTTTGGACAACCAGCCATTTACTTTAGTTGAAGATGATGGTTTTTTTTATCTAATGGCCTACCTCCAACCCAGATATCTCTTACCGAGCAGAAGGTACTTCTCTGATACTATAATTCCTCGTCTTTATAATGAGTTCAAGTCTAAAATTGCTCAGAAGCTGGAAGAAGTAAAGCATGTCAGCTTTTCTTCAGATATATGGACATGCACAACCTCTCAAGAAAGTTTTATATCATTATCGGGTCACTGGATAGGTAAAGATTTTGAAAGATACGATGCTGTGCTACATGCCTCTCATTTCTCAGGGTCACATACTGGCAAGAATATATCTGAAAAGTTTCGCTCTATGTGGGATAGTTGGGATCTTGATGCAAATAAGAGGAATTTATTGGTGGGGGATGGAGCTAGTAATATGGCTCTTGGTAGTGACCTGGCTGAAATACCTTCAATACACTGCAGCATTCATTTACTCCAACTGGTTATTAGTGACTCAATTATGGTTCAGAGGAGGGTAATTGATATCCTTGCAAAATCGCCGTCTTGCAACTCACTTAAATCATTCTCCTTTGGCCTGTAACAATTTCAAACACATTCAAGTGCAGCAAAATCTTGAGCCTCTCCTATTGGTTCAAGATGTCCCAACACGTTGGAACAGTGCATATTTGATGCTAGAAAGATTATATAAATTAAAAATTCCAGTGCAACTGTATTTGGCTGATCGTAGTGAATTACCTACCATCACATCCTTCGAGTGGACACTGATACGAAATCTCCTTAAAATATTAAAACCATTCTTCCAACTAACTCAGGAAATGAGTTCGGAAAAATCAACTTTGTCTTCCGTAATCCCAAGCATTTGTATTTTACAAAGATTTCTTTCAAAGATTGGCCATGATGACCAAGGTGTTCAAACGACAAAGAGAGAACTCCTGACTTCTTTTCGAGCGCGTTTCTTGTCGGAGAGTAATGATGGGAAGTCTTTGAACATAATGAAAAACAGGGCTTATGTGACTGCGACTGCAATAGATCCGCGGTATAAGTTATCTTTCTTTCAACAAGATCAAAAAAGCAGGCTAAATCCTGGCTGATTGAAGAAGTCATAGGTATTGAAAATGACGAAGGTGGTAATGATTCTAATGAAAATGAAAGTGAAGGTAATGAAAGTGGAAGCGAAAGAAGCTCAAATTCCAGTTCTCCTATGCGAAAGAGGAAAGACGAAGAGGACATTCTTGAAGCGTGTTTTATGGAGATCACAAAAGGAGAGCAATCTGGGGAAGTAAGTTACAAGAGAAGAAAGGTTGAAAAAAAGACTGCTCCTGTTCTACTGATTGCAGGGGAGTTAGACCGATATGCATCTGAACCTCTCGTAGATAGGAAACGCTGTCCAGTTCAAATTTGGAAGCAGGAGGACCGATTTCCTCTCCTTAAAACTATTGTTTCAAAGCTCTGCACACCCGCATCCTCTGTATTTTCAGAGAGAATGTTTTCTGAATATGGAAACATCTATGAAGCAAGGCGATCCCGAATATTGCCTAAAAGAGGAGAAATGCTCTTGTTTCTGCACCACAACGGAAAAAAGTTCCAAATCACTGTTGTTGATTTTTTTTTATTCTGAAGACCTCCAGGCTGAATGGCGGCGTCTGACCTACACAATACTGCCCTCCATTCGTTGATTTCATTCCAGGCATTTTATATTGTATTCAATGTATTGTTTTACATTTGTGAAGCTTGTAATGTTTTGTATTGTTTTGAAAATAAAGGAAAAAAGGAGAAAAAAGAATGGAAAGCAAGTGCAGGGGTCTAGCAATATTTTACTCTTTTTAAAAAATTTAACGCCTAGACGTTTTTATAAAAAGCTCTGATTATATTAATAGAACTGTAATCGTTAAGGATGGACAGATGTTTTATTTATTCTTGTCATCAGTATTGTGTTGATTTAATATAAAAAGTGTTGCTGGACTGGTTTAGGGGTGGGCCCTGGAGGGCTTTCCATTTTTTTTGTATATAAAATATTATTTGTAATGTGTTATTATCATATTATGGCAGATTTTCATACAGGTGTTAATTTTCTAATGTCTTGGCCCATATCCGGCATATCCGGCCGGATACAGGATATTTCGCAATATCCGGTGCACCCCTGGTTATTGTTATTCAAATCAATAATATATATAGTAAATCCGTATTAAAATTTAAAATGCAGCGATTAAAAACGACAATTTTGGAGGTAATTTTGTAATTGACTTTGTAGTCGTTTTTCAGAACGATTTTAAAATTCTTGCATAGAAAACCCTCAATTAATGTAAAGCTCTCTTAGAGTTCACATTTTTTAATGGTATGCACCACTTTCGTGTAGTTTTAAAGGGGTATTTATTTGGTATTGCATTTTCTTTTTTTTTCTTTATTCCTTTGTTTTTCTTCCTTTCCGGTTTGGTTTAGGGTACTATCTCGCAGTTGTCTCGCTGACTTCTCTATTGCTTCTTCATTCTTTACACCACTTTTTTCTTTCGTCCTGTTTACTGTATGTTTCCGGTGTTTTTGTTTGACGGGAGTACGTCTCACTTTCTATGTCTTTAATGTACGTGTTCCCTTCCGTTTTGACGTGGCCTCACCTTCTCGTCTTTTATTTTTCTGATGGCTCGTTCCGTCACATAAATTAATATGTGCGTGTAATATATTCCATTATAGGTTTCTACGTTATGCCTATATATGATGACACGTGAGCCTCCGTACCGCTCGAATTGATTCAGTCTTTGTTCCGTTTGAAATCGTCTTATTGTATATCTTTCCATTATCAGTGCATTCTTTTTGGCTTTGGTTGCGTCCTGTTGTCGATGCTAATTTTGTTGGATTTTAGTATGATTTTAGGACTCGAATCATATATATTTGTAGACCGGATACACGCCCTTCTGTTACCTAATTTCATTTTTCCCGTTTCGTTTCGCATCATTTGCGTGAAATAATTCTAAATTTTGTCAGTTGCAAACTACGTAATCAGTGACTAACGTTATCCGTATAAAAAGTGCAATTCATTCCTATAATTCAGTTTGATGTTATAATATACTTCGTTTTGAAACCTTTCGGTGATGTTGCCGTCCAGAATTTGCGCCCGTGTTCATATACATATATGTATACTGTATATAGTATATTCCTCTCCTTTACTTTCATTGTTAATATGATGTTCGTCTTCGTATTTTTCCATACACGGTTATATTATGCCGTTATTTCTGACGCCTTAGTAAGTGTTCTCAGAAAACAGGCAACGAAATCATGAGTAGATCAGCAGTAACTTTCCACTATCGTTATTTTCACGAGTTTTGAAGCTGTAAAAGATAAAAAAAGGATTCTTTTTGAAAGAGTAAAAATGTTGCGATGAAACTACGGAAAAAAAAGTAAAATGAAAATTAATAAAAAAATATAATTTAAGGTTTCGTTGATATTTCTCAAAATTTATCATTTGCGCAATCCGTTAATTGGGCCGTGGAACGTTCTTGACAATGAACTTATCATGCATGACGTACTGTCAAGGTCAAGATCTATTTTATACAAATTCAAAACAAAATGGTTCGGAAGGTTTCCCATCATAGGATACAGTGAATGTGTCTTCTCTGGAAAGTATTTTCAATGTGAAGTGTTACATGAAATTTAAATCGTACATGGAGTGCCAAACGGCATTCTGGAATGAATTTGGAATCGGGAAAGTGCCAAATAAGAGTTAAGTCTGCCATTTGGTGAAATAATTTTAAAAAATTGAATATGTTATCGATTAGGCAAGACGTGGCCGGAAGTCTACCATGTTATTTTGATTTAGTATAGAATTGAAAATAATACTGTATAATGTTCTAAGGCTTTGACAGTAAATCCAGCATGACTGCAACTCACTTCATGGAAAATTTCATCATGGCAAGTTCGACGGGTTGTGCGAATGAAAAACATCCTGTTCACACACACACACACACACACACACACACACACACACACACACACACATTATATATATATATATATATATATATATATATATATATATATATATAAAACATGCCAAAATCGTACTGTTAAATTTCAGTAATATTAGACTGACCACATCTTTGCTGGAATGAATGCCAAGCTTTTGAAAATATTTATAAAAGAGTTGAATACTTTATAGCGATTAAATTTACAAAATGAAATCAAATCATAAATTAAATCCTTTGTTTCGTTTCAGACTTTATTTTTTCTTCATTTATTGTCATTTGTCTTTAAAGTAATTTTTCTGCAAGGGGTTGAACCCCTGCTATGGAATGGGGGGGGGGGCGCATATTTATGATGAAGGATCTTTAAAACCCTCCTTTACTCCGCGCCTCCACCTACATTGTGAGGGGATTACATAATGTCGAGTGTTACCAAGTTTCATTCGATTGTAAGCCTGTGTGTACTGCATTGTTTTTACTCGACCAATTCCCCCATGATTTTCTCGCCATGAATCGAACGCTTCTCTTCGTGGAGAGTTGATACGAGGCAAGATTTGGTGATAAACAGTCAAGCAGTGCCATACGAGCGAAGTAGGCGTGGCATTAATCTATTTGACATTGGCACGCTGACTTTTATGGGCGGAGGGAAAAGGGTAAAGTAGGCGGGTTAGGGATCCTCGCGGGCGGAGCTTAAAAGGGTAAGTGGGCGTGTCTGCTGGGCAGATGAAAACTGGGCGCGTGCCTCGCACTGTCAAAGTCAGTCGTAAGAGCGCCTCGCCCGTGTGATCATCGGACTGGTCTGTGAAGTTTTCTTCTAAGATTTTCAACCGTTTTCGTCGTCGACAGAGGAAGGCAAGAACGATGATGATTTGGGCTCTTTTCTTGATCGCCGTTTGCATGCTGCAAGGTAAGTTCAAGACACACGGACGTCTCACGTCTCTCTTTGCTTTCGAGAAGGAATTTCATAGATTTAAGTTCACTGCTCGTTAATCGTTAGAGTTAAAAGGAAAAGTTTGCTTTTCGCGTAGCATTTTCTTCGCATTCTGCGAATCACTCACAAAGGAGAACTAAATATTATTCACAATTTCCGTTCGCATATATATATATATATATATATATATATATATATATATATATATATGTGTGTGTGTGTGTGTGTGTGTGTGTTTCCAAGAAAACGTTTGAGTCGTCGTCAGGAATTGTCCAGAAACTCAAAATGTAATTGTGCGTGACAAAGATTTTTTTTTTTTGTTTGTCCTTGAAATAAAAGGAATCTAAAGGAAAAATAGTCTACTGAAATATATACCGAACGTTTCGGTACAAATACAAATGTCCTTTCCATCAGATGTTAGCGGACTTTAAAATTTGACTGTTGTCAAGCGTTGAAAAGGGCATTTAAAATATTTCTGGGCAAACATTTTTGCGTTTGTTATTCTGAAACGAGTTTAATTCGGTCTCGTTTATTTATTCTGACTTCCAAAGGCGAACTCTGTGTGTGTGTGTGTGTGTGTGTGTGTGTGTGTGTGTGTGTGTGTGTGTTGGGACATTTCTCCGTAACGTGATTTAATCCCGCAGATTAAATGTAATATTCTCTTTTACAGCGAGTGATCGTTTGATAGTTGCTCACTTGAGAGATTTTTTTGTTTGTCCTTGAAAAAGAAAGGAATCTAAAAGAAAAATAGTCGATTGAAATATATACGAACGTTTCGGTACAAATACAAATGTCCTTTCCATCAGATGACAGCGGATTTTAAAATGTGACTGTTGTCAAACGTTGAAAAGGGCATTTAAAATATTTTTGGGCAAACATTTTGGGTTTATCGTTCTGAAACGAATTTAGTTCGACCTCGTTTATTTATTCTGTCGTTATTTATTCTGACTTCAGAAGCGAACACTGTGTGTGTGTGTGTGTGTGTGTGTGTGTGTGTGTGTGTGTGTGTGTGTTGGGACATTTCTCCGTAACATGAGATTTTAATGCCGCAGATTAATTGAAATGTCCTCATTCACAACGAGTGATCGCTTGGCAGTTGCTCACGTTATTATATATTATTATCATCATTATTATTATTGAAGGGAATGATGAGTTAATTAGTGGAAGATTAATGCGATGTTACTCGGTCTTTCTCACAAATGTACGCAATATCAAGAACTTCTTGGAAGCAATCGTGTCTTCTACAAGCGCATCGCGATTGAAAAGTCACATCTGCCTTTAACCCTACATCTGCCTTTAACCCTAGATTACCATATGGGTCCTTGGTACCCTTGATTTTTTGGTAGTTTGTCATAATTACGGAATTATTATTATTATTATTATTATTATTATATTATTAATGTTGAGTAAATTCTGAAGTAAAAATGAGATGGGTAATCTAGGGTTAAGGGTGGGGGGGAGTTCGTACATACCATGTCCCATAAATCGTCAATGATCTCTGGGGCACTGTCGGTATCATCCTACATATACCTTAGCATGACTTCCTCTGTCACCCTCATGACATTTGGCAGACCTCTTACTCTGCCATTGTACCCAAAGAAAACACGTGACATAACATTTGCCAATATTCTCATTGCAGTCTGCATAAAGCAGAGAGAGAGGAGAGAGAAACTGCTTCGTGCACAGAGCATTTTCATATTCTCCTCCACCCCTGAATACCAGAAAGAGGGAGGGGAAGATACGTACCAATTTTAAACGGTAATTAATTATTGACCACTTTTCACTCATTTACAAACATAATTTATATTCTTTTATACACCAACTACAAATAATAATAATAAATATAATAATATTATTATTATATTATTATTATTATTATTATTTAAGATTTCCACAAAAGCATTTCGTCAATCTCTGCAATAATTTTCCAAGATTGCACGTTAAGTGGTCGGTCCTCGGTGTGATGGTATGGAGTAGAAATAAGAATTTAACGATGGAAAAAAAAGTAGACCAAATCAAGAAAATGAATTCTGTTCATGCTTTTAAATTTAATTAAGGGCTAATGGAGTATTCCAATGAGTGGGCATCGATTTGGAGAGAGAGAGAGATATATAAAAACGGGCGGCGCATTGCACGAACCCACAGACAGACCAAACCGAGAAAAAAAGACTATATACCGCTCCGTGCCCACCCTCTTTCTCTCTCAACTCAATTTCCTCACTGAAATTCATCCCTCTATAATCTTTTCATCAAATTTTATGTCAATTTACTCCACTTATATTTTATACCTTTCCTCATTGTATCCGCATTTCCCTACACACAACCGCATAACCTCTCTCTCTCTCTCTCTCTCTCTCTCTCCTCTCTCTCTCTCTCTCTCTCTCTCTCTCTCTCTCTATATATATATATATATATATATATATATATATATAATATATATATATATATATATGTTGTGTGTGTGTGTGTGGTGTGTAAAATGACGTCAGCAAGTAAATGGAGGAAATATTAAAACAAGTATTTCACAGTGACGACAGTTTTCCTTCTCAGAAAAACTAACTCTCGATTAAAACGAAAAAAAATCAACGAATTTCCAAAGGGAAATTTACCAACGCTCGCAAAATTCCCTAATTTATCCTTATACACTGAAATTAACATACATAGTCTTTATTTAGAATGAACGCATTACATAACATATACGTTACATCCATACTGGTTTACACATTGTTGGGATTAACGTTTAATTTTGTAATTTAATTACGATATTCTTATGTGAATATGCCGTTTGAAAGCATGACAGCTTTTTAGACAAGTTTGAGATTCATTTCTATTTTTCACGTAGGAAAATGTCAAATATAAATAGAGTTTGTGGAAAATAAAATAATGTTGCATTTAGTTAACTCTGTCATTACGAATGAAAATTTGAATAATCTTTGAAATAATAGAAAATGATAATATAAATAATACAGTTTAAAGTTACAAAGATACGGATGAGTGAGGCATATTATAACTATGGCGTAATATAGTGGAACTTTTAACATCTAATTTATATAGTTTATATGGTTTATTAACACTAAGCTTGGACAAAGAGGTCTTATATATGTATATTACGTGTGTGTAATGAAAACAATGTAATATTATGAAGTTACTTATGGTCGAAACGCTTAGGTATTAATTTCAGTTCTTAATATGGCTCTGTACTAGTTCTATTTTTATGTCAGTATCATATATATATATATATATCTAATATATATATACTCTCAGACAACAACGGCTTTCTATGCATATTTATCTGCTTTTAACTGCAGCCAAATATGGCGTAATTGCATTTGTCCCGTAAAAGAGCTAAACCAGTCCTTATAATGGACTCTAAGTACCAAAGATTTCGTAACTATTCCATTGACTAATATTTAAAGTATACAACCAACAGAATTCACTTATCATATCAACCACAAGTTCGTCTATGTGCCCCAAATAATTATCGCGTACATAACTATAAACCTTATGTTTTCTTATACGCAATCATAATCATATTTATATATTTCATAGCCATAACTACTAAGTTTGTTTTATATAATGATCAACCATAATATTTATACTATCAAATCGTGTCTACTTATAAATGAAATGTTTTTATCTCGTAATTTATCTGACAGCCCACTAAAGCCTAGCGCTTGAGGGGTCATACTACTTCGATAGAAATAAATATATTCTGTGTACAAAAATATTATAATATTGTAAATCGTAGTATTGTAATACTTATCTTTACCAATAAAGATTTGTATTATTATTATTATTATTGTTATTATTAAAAAAGTGAAATATATCAATGTTAATGAAAAATTATGCGTGTAATTTTTATCCTCATGAAGCGAGCGCAGTTCCGTAAAACATGAGTGAAATGGAAATTGCGTCATGCCGTTCGTGTTAAAGAAGAAGATCGGAAATTCCCTCCCGTCTTTCTTGAACTTTCTACAATAATTTCCTATGAGTTATCTGTTCAAGGCTTAAATGATAATAATTTACTTCGTTGTGACGTCATCGTAATCTACGTTTACTGTGAAGACCATGTTTAGAGCGGAAATTACGACTATGTCCGAATCATTTTATTACTTTTGGCGCCTCCAAAAGACATTTTACCTTGAAATAACCATGACCACCTAAAGGACATATATTTCCTCGCACTGAATGAGAATTTCTCTCCACGTAAATAAACTAAGTTACGTCTTATTAAATACAATTATTTGTGTGAGGAAGCCGATACACAAACTTTCAAACGTGACCAAATCTTCTCACGAGTAAAAACTTTTACGCAAAAATAAACAAAGTCGCTATCACGACGCACTTCGTCATGCACAGTTATTTCGAGTCACGCATAAGTGACTGACGATAAGGGCTATACCCGCTAAATACAAAAAAACAAACAACCGGATAACTGGTTCCACTACTCGTTGTATTAAGCTCCTAATATAAATATATGCCTTAATCTGTAAGTTCCCTTTAATCTTTTAAGTCTATCATAAAAATCTATAAAGATCTTGTCACCATATATCTATTATATAATTAGAATTATATCTAATTAGTAGATTTCGCCCTGTAAAGCGTGCACGCTCGCTAAAAGCAGTTTACTACTGCATACAGCATCTGTATTTAATAATGAAATTATACACATCTATGAATACTGCATAGATTTGTAATTTGTAATTAATTAATTAAATAAATAAATAAATAAATAAATATCGTGGCACTACTTTTCCATCTTACATCCTTAGATTTCTGCTTATTTATCACCAGCGACTATTAATCACTTTGTGTGTTTTGTTTTAGCATTACTTCATATCTTTGTCATGCTGCAAAAATAAAACTTTGCTTACATCCTGTATAATGAATACTATAAATGCATAAATAATATATACTGGGATTCTATACAGTTTTCATGCATATATATATATATATATATATATATATATATATATATATATATCGGAATCGGAAGATCCTGGGTTCGATTCCCGGGCGGGTGCCTTATTTTTCATTTGTTTGTTATTTCTCTTCCTCGTGTGCAGAACACTCCTCTATACTTACGTCGTTTCTATACGTTAATATACTGCGCGGTCATTGCAGTTATATATATATATATATATATATATATTATATATATATATATATATATATATATATATAGTATAGCGTACTAAAGTGTAATCTAATGAGAGTAAAAAGTAAACCATTTATTAAAGAGCAGATAAAGCAAATATTTAGATTAAATACTAACTGATATTCATGACAGAAAGCAAGGACTTCAAATCTATCGAAAAATAACGTTCTTATCCCCACCAATGGCTTACGTGACTATATATATAATATATATATATATATATATATATATATATATATATATATATATATATATATACAGGCCCTCTCAGAGGTCCAGAGAGGCCTGGGCCACTTCCAACTTCTGAGGCCCATAGCTAAACCCACTTATTACTTTCACTGCCAAATATTATATTCAAACCTAAACGTTTCTAAATTTTAGGCCCCCTTAAGCTTGAGGCCCAGGCCAAATGGCTCTCCTAGTCCCCCCTCTGATAGGCCATATATATATGAGAGAGAGAGAGAGAGAGAGAGAGAGAGAGAGAGAGAGGAATAGGTTGCTTTGGATCCCTTTTTCTCATGTATCGTAACTGTGGCAATCTCTCTTGCAAAACGTGTTTTCTTCCTTGTATACCACTTGAGATGATTTTGCGTAACGCGTCACATAAGCCATTGCTGATCAATGCATGAGTGAAAGCAATAAATAGGTAAATAAGTGAATAAAGTTTCTTAAAATTAAACTTTATTTACGAAACAATCATTGAAAGTTATTTTCAAGAAAAGTAAGACACGACTCTTTTTTATGAATAAATAAAGGGAAAAAAATTAGTGTAAAATATATGTAATTAGGTCTTTAGGGAGTGTCACAATTCAGGGTCGACTCATGACCCCAACCTAAATTTAGTGTTGGGGATTCATGCGCGTGTGTGTGTGTGTGTGTAGGGTGGGAGAGGGTATTATCTATATTTATTGTATGCAATTAATTATGCACAAATATGATA
Source organism: Bathynomus jamesi (assembly GCA_023014485.1). Classification (NCBI taxonomy): domain Eukaryota; kingdom Metazoa; phylum Arthropoda; class Malacostraca; order Isopoda; family Cirolanidae; genus Bathynomus; species Bathynomus jamesi. Next base: position 1,173,174 of record JAJOZX010000411.1, on the reverse strand, counting down.
AATATAGTTTATCTGTAAGAGTTGATCAAAACTTTATAATTAGGACATACTAGGTACACAAAAGGGACACAATGTTCTCAAAAATGTTTTCATCTAAAATATTCATTATAATTTTTTTTTTTTACATCCAAATTTCATGTTTTCGCATTGTCACTTTTCTCACAGACATATACAGGGGCGTCCTGCAACAAATATTTCCCGGGGGGGGGGGGGGGGGGGGTTATGACAGATGCTGCTGACAGATTCGAACTCTATAGAGATACTGATGTGCTCATGTAGATTCATATGCTTAAGTATTCATTAAATGTATGCCTTCTATTATATTGTTATTGAATTTTACCCTTTTTGCTACGTTTTCACTGAAATAGATAGGGACTTTATAAACACCTTGTATTATTTAGTAATTTATTAAATTTATTCCAGTAAATTTGGGTGGGCACGTGCCCACTCAACGTCTCTAGGCATAATACCTCTGAGCATATACTTTTATTAATTCATAAACAAAATTTGAAATTGTGTGAAGGGTTATTATAGGTTTATTAAACTGCAAAGTTCCACCAACTACGATATTCTAACATAAAATAGCTTTCATTTTTTCAATCTTTTACAGCTTTGTTTTGATATTCAATTCGCTTTTTTTTTTTAATTTTTTAGACAAAACACATAAATTCTAGACACTGTAGTTGTAAATACACTTTTCTTTTTTTTTGTAAGGTGGATCTCTGTATCTCATTCATCGCGCATTCCTTCGTCAACAAAGGAAGAACGTAACGCAATCGGAAATAAAATCTGATACTGTAGAAAACACACATTTCCCTTAAATTAAAATAAATTAGTATATAAATAACCAAGTTAAATCAATAATAATTCTGACACAATAGTCGTTTAAAAGGCTCTTGTCGACAGCCACAACTTCAATGACCTCTATCTATCTCATGTTGTGACCCAAAGTCCTTTAAAAAGCAGTTAAACTATGAAGTTAACAAAATCTACTGTCTATACAGTATATCATTCATATAAATATTTTTACCTTTTCCCTTTTGGTATGGTTAAATAAGCACTGTGACTAAGTTTGAACGTAGTACAGCATTCCAAATAAGACTGAACATAAAAAGTACAAACCTGTTCATGAATTTCACGTGTGAACTTAGTACTGACTATTTTTCCTGATGACTCTTCGGTTTCACACCTTGCCTCAAAATTTTATCTGAAAAATCCAGTTTAGATGACTCCAAAGTTTTTCACTTTTCAGACTCATTGTATAGTTATTTATCATGACCGTATTCCTTGTATCATACCTGTTTTTACGGGCGTATCGGTCATATAAGGGGTAGCAAACAATGATTGCCCTCCCCCCACCTGCACAGATGAAACTAATAGAGGTACAAAAAAACTGATTGTTGCATCTTTTAGACAATTTAATTCTACGTCTAAACAAAACCACTCAATAGTTGGCGTTGCCTTCTTGTGCTTGGCGGACGGCTTCAAGTCGGCAAGGGTAGGAGGTGAGGAGAGACTCGAAAAGGTCAGTGTCGTACTCAAGATTTCGGAGGATTGTTTCGATGTGCTGCTCCATGGTCCGGCGGCAGAATCTTTCAGGATCCATCCTGAAAGACCGAGTGGAATCCCCGATGCTTGCTGAACCACCAGCCACCCGATTCTACCGCCGAACCACGGAGCAGCACATCGAAACAATCCTCCGAAATCTTGAGCACGACACTGACCTTTTCGAGTCTCTCTCCTCACCTCCTACCCTTGCCGACTTGAAGCCGTCCGCCAAGCACAAGGAGGCAACACCAACTAATGAGTGGTTTTGTTTAGACGTAGAATTAAATTGTCTAAAAGGTGCAACAATCAGTTTTTTTTGTAACTCTATTAGTTTCATCTGTGCAGGGGGGGGAAGGCAATCATTGTTTGCCACCGTGTATAACTGTATATGGTTACTTACATCATAGTTCAGGGTTCTTTTCTGCCTGGGCTGTAAGTGAGCTGAGAAAAATAGGTAGAAAATATTGAATCTATTGTACAATAAAGTATTCAGGATGCTGCAGAGCCTGCTCCCAAGATGTTCGGTTGCCCAGATGTTTGCCATTCATACTGTACTTAATTGTGCTTAAATATAGAGTTCATCACTCAACCATTTCTTTAGTTCAGTCTTGTTATGTCTTTCAAACTGTGGACTAAAAGCGCGAGGTTATTTTCTTTTAAACGGGAGGACACGGCCACTGACTTCTCTTTTGTATGGATTATTAGGTTCCACTATTTATGACTGACTCTCACCATAGTACTCTAATCCTTTACTTCATGCAGATGGTGATGTGTTAAACGTTCATTATTATTATTATAAATATTATTTAATTTTTTAACTTTTATATCAATATAGTATATAATTATTCGTATAACCTGTTACCTTAGTGCATAACTGTACTTGCAATGGAAGATAAAGTATGTTTCTGCCACTAAAAATTACCTTTAGCACTTTCTTCATTCAGAATACATATCATAAATAACACTTCAATGACTCTTTATTAAACCCAAACATTGCCACTGAAAATAATTAACGCTAATAAAAGGAATAAAAAAAAACCATGGTTTCAAATGTAATTTTTTTTAATTTAAGGAATATTCCTTTATCAAAAAATAATGAAATGGAGAAATTGAATTTTTATTCGGTTACCAATCCATTTCAGAGCGCTATAATCACACACACACACACACACACACACACACGAATGATTTTCATAAAGTCAAATACACTTTAAAAACAGTGTTTAAAGCACAAACACTTTTCCAAACACTTCTTTCACCCCCATCTTTTTCACACTGTTAAAAATCTAAGTATGTTTAAAATCTAAGGTGCTTATACTGAAGACACGTTTACTAAGTTTATCAATGTCAAAAGGCGTTTCACTTCTAAACACTTTTGTAAGCATCCTTCTGACCCCACTTTTTATCACATTACCAAAATTCTAAACATGTTTAAAGAACGGATAAAAATTTTTTTATAAATTTAAATCCTTTATTTCCGTTTATGCACGTTTTGACACTATCTTAAAATAGAAATATAAAAAAGAGAAGATTTGACAGTTCCACTTCTGAACGAGAAACGAAATAAATCTTTTTTTCTTTTAATTTATTTCTCAAAATTATAAATAACTTCATATCCCAAACGAGAATTTACGAAACCAAAAGTAGAACGGTTGCATTTAGATTTTTTCCGGTCTGTGAACCACCAGTTTCATTCAGAATAGTGGTACGTATATGGTACCTTTGTGTGCGTGACAACTGAAAACGCATCAAACCAGTACATCAACCCACTAACCAGAAATTCCATGAAATTCTCGTACAAAAGCCAAGCCCGCTGAAAGACAACTTAAAATAACTTATCAATGCATAATGTAATCAACATGAAAAAACAAGTAAATCCTCGCTTCACCCCCCCGGACCCCATCACCCCCCCGGACCCCATCACCCCCCCGACCCCATCACCCCCAACCCCCATATAAAAAAAAATATGCAAAAGCCCAACATGGAACCCCGAATAAAAACAACCCAAAACATAATAAAACAACTTTAAATAATAACTCAAAATAATACAAACTTTTCTACGTAAAAACTGCTTCCTCTTTCCTTTTGAAATAAACAAGTTGCAAATTTACACAATACACAGAAAGATGTGGAGAAACAATATAAATAAAAATAAATTGAAATATCGTATAAAGTCTTCTCGAGACTTCTGGAAAATGGTTTAAAATTTGCCAAAAGTAGCAGTTTCGAACTTGGAATATCTTCTCCGTTATTGTTATTCCATTTGGGCTACTTTGGGCGATATAAATCGGAGCAGATTCCGAATTCAATGTCGCCGGAATTTAACTTCATTGACAACTGTTTTATTTGTTTTCTCGCTTTATTTATTTATTTTTTAAAGGGTCTTTCCTTACTCTGATTTTTTTTTCTGATAACTTTTTTTTAATCAGGTTTATTAAAATTAACCATAATTTATTTTACATTTTAGAAGTATATACAGGGTGGGCGGAAAGTAGCTCCCTATTTTGGATTGGTAAAAAAATACGTATATTATCCATTTATTTCAGAAAAAATAATATGAAAAGGTAGGCATACATGGTAGGTTTTCTCTAAAATTCAATGTGGGCTCCAACTCTTTCCACCAGCTTCTGGAGCCGCCCAGGAATGGCGTCCACTGACTTTAGCAGGAACTCCGGCGGGATGGAGGACATGACTTCCCGAATTCGGTCCTCCAGTTCTTCCAATGTCCTCGGTTTGGTGCGGTAGACTTCTTCCTTTACCCACCCCTAAAGAAAGAAGTCGCACGGTTACCGCTGAAAAACGGCAGAATCGGTTCAGTGTAACGGTGTGGTATGACCTCAGATCAGGTTGTGGGCCCGTTCCTTCTGCGCAACACCATGAATGCTGAGCGGTACCTTGCTATGTTGCGAAACAAGGTCTGGCCGATTGTCAGCACATGGGAGAACATCGACGATCTGATATTTATGCAAGATGGCGCCCCTCCGCACTTCGCTCTTGTTGTCCGTGAGTGGCTGGATGCCCACTTCCCTGGGCGTTGGATGGGTCGTCGTGGTCCACATCAATGGCCAGCCAGGAGCCCCGACTTGACACCGTGCGACTTCTTTCTTTGGGGGTGGGTAAAGGAAGAAGTCTACCGCACCAAACCGAGGACATTGGAAGAACTGGAGGACCGAATTCGGGAAGTCATGTCCTCCATCCCGCCGGAGTTCCTGCTAAAGTCAGTGGACGCCATTCCTGGGCGGCTCCAGAAGCTGGTGGAAAGAGTTGGAGCCTACATTGAATTTTAGAGAAAACCTACCATGTATGCCTACCTTTTCATATTATTTTTTGAAATAAATGGATAATATACGTATTTTTTTACCAATCCAAAATAGGGAGCTACTTTCCGCCCACCCTGTATATGTATATATGATGAAAATAACCACGAAGGAAAAAGGAAACAGAATGGTGCTCAGCCGCTTTCGTCTAATGACATCTTCACTCCTTCAGAAACACTTGACGAAAGCGCTTGAGCACCATTCTGTGTTTCCTTTTTTCTTCGTGATTATTTTCATCTTCAAAATCATTCACGTGCTATTTTCGTGAAACAATTTTCATATATATATATTTGGTAGACTCTCCATTGGATTCAATTATTTCTGATACACTTTGGGGAATACTGTCAACAAAACGCTCTTACTGTTCCGATAATTTGCTCCACTCCTCTATTAATCTTGTTGAATCTCTGGCTTCGATTGATAAGTGGGCCATGACACTTTGACCCAAAAGTGCCCATAGTTGTTCGATGAGATTTATTTAGGTTTGAAGAGTGGAGAAGCCACTGAAAAGATTCATTCGCTTACAGGGAAACCAGTCCCCACTGGCTTCCGACTCATGACATGGAGCGTTGCTTCTTTGGAACAGAGCATTCACGAAAGATGAAAATAATTCATCAAGGAGTACTCAGTCGACCCTCAGCTAAAAAGTCTTTTTCCGACTCTACGACAACATGTAATCCCAGACCATAATATTTTCAAGTAATACAAACTCAGAAGCGTAAATAACGTATTCGAATGTTCGCTAGTGCGTATCTTGGATCATGGCCTATTTGGAGATTATATTTCAATGAACGACGCATTGGATGCAGCAATTACAGACATTCATTTTAAATTAAAAATAAATGAGGGAAATAGTACGTTTAACAAATCAATTACTTCTGATCAATCTTGTGAACGAATAATTCTATTTCTTTTTTGTGTGTGTGTTTTCAACTCTTCCAAAATGCAAATTGAAAACAGGCAAATGAATGTATTTCAAAATAATAAACGCTGACATAATGTTGAGATTCAGTTATATATAAAGATGCTGATAATGTCTTAAGACAAACAATGTGACAAAAGGCTCGTAATACCGTAGATATAAAACATACAGAACGATAGATACCATAAAAACGGCGAGAACGGACAGAAAATGCGGGATCCTAATTGGTCGGAATCTGTAGTTGCACACTTCGGTTGAGACGGACTAAAATGAGAAATGTCCAACAGACAGTAAGACAGGACTTGGATGAAGGCGAGACTCTTAAGATGGAATCGAGATTTAGCTGACGATCGTACTTTGATGACGACACTATTTCGACAAAGAAAAGAGTTTCCTGAAGACGAGTCTTATTGGTTACGAAAATACTCGCACGGAGACGAGACTAAAACCTCATTTCTCGTTCCTCGAACTCGATTCTGCCTTCATGTGAGACGCCTCGAAACACGATTTAAGTGGATTGATTTTCTATAATGTCTGTCTTAACACGGGGACTTAAGGGGCACTCTTCAAAAGGGAGGAGAAGGGAGAAAAGGGAGACGCACTGAAAAAGAAGAAAGTGATATAAACAGTGATAAAGGGAGAAAAACAGGCTATTACACCTACATGGTATCGCGCGTCTAAATTAGAAATTCACATTTTCAATAATAACTTATAGCAAATGAAGAGCCATTGTTTCGAAGGCTGAAATGTTCTATTTCGAGTGGTATACATGCCATTTCACCACACTTTGATGTCTCTCTCATCTTAGGAAAAAATAACAAGGTCGCGACAAAAAATATGAGAAACGCCAGTAGGAGACATGAAATCATGCTTGTTTGCAACGAGTGCACACTTTTATGAGACATGCGTCGACGTGTTTATCTATCTAAGAGGGAGGTGGACAAGCCCAGCACATGCTGTAGGCTTTGAAATCCAAGAGTGTCTGTCTCTTGTCTCCCACCGTCGTTTCCCAGATTTTTAATATCGACCTTGGCGTGATTATTGCAAAACCTGAAAAAGGTATCAAAGTATAGTGAAATGTCATGTATGATACATTACTAGAAAAAAGAAACTTCAAGCTAGGGCCCTGCGAAACTTCGAGATTCGATTTGATTTCGAATCGGGAGAGAGGATTCGATTTGATTCGTTAGCTTGGGCTCCGATTCGATATTTTCGAATCTCCATGAAGTCCGGTAAACAATATCAGTGATGTTGTTTTGAAGAACACTTTCGTAAATAAATACTTTTCTGTTTACTTAGATTACAATTCAATCTATATACTGAGACCAATCTCTCGTGCAATAACACTTTTATCATACTTTAATACCATTGTTCCTCCTCATGACCAAATACTTAATACATATTTTTTTAGAAGGATTTACTTTGTCCTTTGTTCTCAACAAGATTTAATTAATTTTATGCTTATTACTTAGTGTGTGTAGAAACACTCTAATCTATATGTGTACAGTTGATTCGATTCGAATTGTTTGGGATGATTTGATTCGAGATTCGATTCGAAAAAAATTGTGATTCGCAGGGCCCTACTTCAAGCTTTAAAATAAATTTTAGCCGGTTATTGCGGGACCAATTATTATTAAAGAGTTACGAACTTTTAAATTTGAACGCGGGTAACTTTGTGAACACCCTGTTATTCGGTGTTTACTTAGATTACAGTCAAGTTTCTTTAACTGAAATACTTTCTTATTACAGTAATTAAGCCGCACAATACGTGTTTTCTTTCACCAATCATTATTAATATATATATATATATATATATATATATATATATATATATACAGGGCCATTCAAAAAAGACGCAACAGTTTAAATTGCTTATATTTCGTAATATTGTTAACATACAGGAGTATTTTTGTATTAGTTTACAGCGTACAATTCGGAGGTTTTATTTAATGAAAAACATGTTCAATGTGTGAACCACCGGCATCCAAAACCATTGCAGTCGACGTTGAAAGTTGGCAAGTACTGTGCGTAGAACGTCAGAGTGATTGTGCTGACAACAGATAAAATTTACTCTTGCAGCTCACTAATTGTGAGAGGATTGTTTCTGTAAACATTATCTTTCAGATATCCCCATAAAAAATAATCACATGGGTTGAGATCCGGAGAATATGGTGGCCAAGACCATCCACAGGCAAAACGTTCAGGGAAGCGATTCGAGATGACGTGATCGTCAAAATATTCATTTAAGGCTACAAGAGTCGTTCGCCTAGCGCCTTAGGCTAATAGGCCTAAGCGGTAACAAAACTCCCAGGTGTACGCTGTAAACTAATACAAAAATCATTCCTGTACGTTAACAATATTACGAAATATAAGCAATTTAAACTGTTGCGTCTTTTTTGAATGGCCCTGTATATATATATATATATATATATATATATATATATATATATATATATATATATATATATATATATAATATATATATATATATATATATATATATGATGTTTCTGCAATACAAACTAACTAAAATTACAATTACAATAAATTGAAAACGGATATGGATGTTCTTTGGACTAGACCTGGGAGGGACAGAAACATCTTTTTTTCTGTCCTCCCAGAGTAGACTAACACAGAACATTGTTGCTTTCAGTTGTGATGAACCACGTACAAAATCCTCATCACCACTTTAATCCCCTATTTGTTTGGCAATGCTGCTGCGAGCTGCTCGTACCCTGAAATGGGCGTATGGGCGAAATGGTACTCTATATAAAAAGATGTTTAACTCTTCATACTTCCATTTAAACTATGATTGCATCGATCCCTATATATAAAGGATAGATCTCAAGCAAAGAACTATAGACCAGTGTCCTTGACGTCCCACCTTACCAAAATTTTTGAAAGAATAGTCAGAGAGAAAATCTATAACTTCTTGGAGACATTGGAAAGATTCAACGAAAATCAACACGGATTCCGATCAAGAAGATCATGCCTATCATAACTTATAGAGCATTATAACAATATCCTAGATGCACTTGAACGCAATGAAAACTATGATGCGATATACACGGATTTTGCTAAAGCTTTCGACAAATGCGATCATGGGATAATTCACTGGGGAACACAACTTTTGGTGACTTAGATGTTAGACCTGTTTCTGGGTATATTGAGGTCGCTGATTCTAAAAATGACATTAGTTTTTCTCCATCAGCTCTGCTTATCAAGATATGATATATATCTATATATATTTCTATATAATGTATATATATTATATAATTGCTGACTGGCAATCACTGTTGTTGTCAATTGAATACAAAAGTATGATGAATGTCAGCAAAAATAGTGTATTAACATCAAACAAGCATAAGGTACGAAAAATATTTCTTAAATTCAAACAAGCTTGAGACACGAACGGCAAAAAAGTTCTTTCATTGAGACATCTCACATAAACCGCGTTTCTGAGATTTCTTGCGATGAGATGTGCCAGGACATTCGCGTTGGATGCTCCAGCAGTAATCTGCCATCATGTGAGTATCCCATCGTCCGCGGTACCGTTCTTCCATGGTCCTTAGTTCTTGGTGAAATCGTTCACCCTGTTCCTCGCTTAGATCACCGAGGTTATCTGGGAAACGATCCAAATGACTGTGGAGGTAATGCAGTTTGATGCTCATTTTACAGCCAAGTTTACAAAAAGAAGAGAGCATATTCTCCACTAGTTCACCGTAGTTATCGGCCTTATAGTTCCCAAGGAAATTCTTCACAACCATACTAAACGATGACCACGCACGTGCCTCAATGTTGTCCATTGAATCTTGGAAACGCGGGTCTTTCATGAGTTCCCGGATTTGCGGTCCATCGAAAATACCTGCCTTCAGCTTTTCCATGCTCAGCGCAGGAAATTTTCTACATATGTAGCCAAAACACGTCCCATCTCTGTTCAAAGCCTTTATAAATTGTTTCATCAAACCTAGTTTGATGTGCAGTGGTGGCAATATGATCCTTTCTCTGTCAACCAAAGCTTCTTTGATGATATTTTTTTCTCCAACCACCATGTTTTCTCTCAGAGGCCACTGTCTTCTCACCCAGTGTTCATCTTTAGCTCTACTGTCCCAGAGACATATAAAGCACGGGTACTTGGTGTACCCGCTCTGCTGGCCCAGGAGAAAATTCACCATCTTCAGATCCACACAGATCACCCATTGGTGGTCTCGGTATGATATCTTTTCTAGGACTAGGGCGACTGTCCCGTGCTCTTCTCTCATACCGACTGAGTGACCAATTGGGATTGATCTGTATCTGTTGCCGTTGTGTAGAAGAACACATTTTAGGCTCCGTTTGGAGCTATCTATGAATAACCGCCATTCACTTGGTGTGTATTCCGATATGCCCATTTTCATCAGCAATCCGCGCACATTGTTGCAGAAAACTAAATCGTTCTCTTTTGAGAAGAAGGGCAGTAAATCCTTTTCTCTGTCGCGATATAACGTGATTTTGGTTCCCGGCAGCAGTAAATTTTTTTCTCCCAGCCTGGAAGCTAACAATTCAGACGATTTCTTCGAAAGACTTAAGTCCCTTATGAGGTCGTTTAATTCGTGTTGACTAAAACCTTCTGCAACTGATGACGGTCCTTCGAAATCACTGTCATTTTGCCCACATATGCTTTCTTTGTCAGTAGCAGATTCATCATCTTCTTGAGGGAGCTCTGGAAGATGGCTGAATGATGGGACAGGTATCTCATCTGAATGTGAAACAGGCCGTCTAGCTGAGTCTATGTCAGGATACGTCCATTTACTCCGGTTACGTCCATTGATGCCCTTTATATTCACCAAACAAAATTAACAGTCATCACTGTGGTTTCTCTGTTCTCTCCATACCATTGGTATACCAAATTTCAGGCACCTCCTCTTTCCGTTGGTCCATTGCCGCAGATGCTCCGTACACGTTTTACACACAACATGAGGAGCCCATGGCTTATCTTGGTCTCCTAGTTGTACTTTGAAATAGGCAAAATAAGCTTTTTTCACAAAATCAGTAATAGTTTTTCTCTGTTCAATGAACGTGTACTCTCCGCAGATAAAACAAAACACATCTGAATGATTTAAACACTTTCTTCGTGATGAAGCCATGTCAACACCTGTAACAGGAAAGAATTCACGTTAGTACATGTACAATACACATGCAAAACAGCAACATCAGCAAAATCATAGCTACAATTTAATTATACAGATGCATTTAGATTTACGAGCAACTCATAATACCGTTCCAGAAGGGTAATAAAGTAGGTAATGACGTATGCAATATCTCAAAAACTAGAGCTACTAGAACAAAATGGATGACATTTTCTGAATCAGTGGCATGAAAATATCCAGAATAAGGTCTAAAATCTCAGGCACCAAGAAAAAAAATTTTTTTTTTGTTCCCCAGTGTAATAGGACATAAAATGAAACGTATGGGAATAACGGGCAAAGTAGGAAAATAGATCTACAACTTCCTCAGAAATCGACTACAGGTGGTCAAAATTCAAGGTGTATCATCACCAGAATCAGAAGTACGCAGCTCAGTACCACAAGGTACAGTACTGGCCCCACTCCTCTTCATTATCATGCTAACAGACATTGACAGTGAAGTAAATTGCAACAGTAGAGTAACATCCTTTGCAGACGATACAAAGATCAGCAGAAAAATCAGCGATGCAAACGAAGTAGAGGCCTTGCAGAGAGACACAAACAAAATATACAAATGGTCAGAAGACAACAATATGACATTTAACACCGAGAAATTTCAGCTCTTGAGCATATTATGCTCCAGATAGACAAGAAATTCAGAGAAGCACGAAAGCGGTCGACTTGGGGGTAACAATGACCGAAGATGCCAAATTCGAAACACAAAATCAGATAGCGATAAACAAAGCAAAAAGAGTCGCGGGACAGGTACTAAGAACGTTCAAAAGGAGAGGCAAGACAGTAATGATTCCCCTGCTGAGAACACTGATCATACCAAAACTTGAATACAGCTCACTTTTGACGTCCCCATATAAAAAGGAAGAAATTAATAAATTAGAAGAAACGCAGAGACATTTCACAGCCAAGATTGATGGCTGCAAAGAACTCAACTACTGGGAAAGACTAAACTAAATCTGTACTCCCTGGAAAGAAGAAGAGAGAAGTATACCATAATCTACATATAGAAAATTATCGAAAAACTGGTACCAAACCTCAAACAAAACCCAATTACCACCCAGACAACGCTGGAAAATAGGAAAGGCAGAATGTGTAGTGTTCCCAAATTAAAGGCCCGACAACGGACCTCCTCAACTCTGAAGGAAAATAGCTTGGTTGTCAGGGGACCAAGAATTTTTAACCAGCTTCCAAAGGGCCTCAGAAACATTACTGGGGTCAAAGTTGAAATCTTCAAGAGAAGACAAGATGCCTGGCTCAGGACAGTACCAGATGAGCCGGGTGTACCTGGCTATTTACGATGGAGAGCGCAAGAGAGCAACTCGCTCCTCCACCAAGCTAGGACTAGAGGCGGGGCCATCAGCTTGACCTTCGTGTGAAGAAACACCGACGCACGGAACCCAAACAAGGTTAACAAGGTGTGTATATATATATATATATATATATATATATATATATATATATATATATATATATATATATATATCGAAAGCAAGACGAGCATTGCGGTGGTGTGGGAGCAATTCCGGGACCATTGCTGGACGTCTAGCATGTAAGCCACTTTCCGTAAGTCTCCGTCTAACGGTTCGCTCCGATACACTGACGTCTCGAGACCTTTCCAGCTCATTGTGGATGTTTGTGGCAGTCAATTGACGATCTCGCAAAACACTCAAAACGATGAAACGATCGTCACGAGCAGATGTGCAGCGCGATCTCCCAGATCCTGGTCTTCGGGTATACTCTCCTGTCTCCACATAACGTTGGTAGACACGTCGAACCGTTGTTCTTGGAATTCCTAGCGCATCGGCGACGTAACGCTGTCTCCAACTATCTTCAATTTGGGCGACGACTCTTGCGACGTTCACAGCACTCAAATCCATTGTAAATGTCCAATTCTGAAACCCAAAAGAATTTGAAGTGTATCTGTTACTAAACGCAAATGCCTACTCCCACTAGTGGAAGAAAAACGTGGCACTAGTAGTCTAAGAGCAACTGAATGTCACACTGTCGAATTCTTAAAAGAAGTCGAAAATTGGTTACAGCTAGTGTGTTCGCAGCTGACGTTGTTTTGTCTCGTTATTTGGTTGCCTCATAGACTATATTTTCGAATTTTAAAACTTTTAGAAACAGAAGCTTGCCCACTTTTTTGCTTTTCACGATATTCCAAGTGGGCCAAGTAGTGGAATGGTAGTCATTTCTAGCACGTAGCATCATTGCCATGTCTAAAATTAGTAAATGTACCTACGTGACTTCATTGTAAATAGTGACCTGAAACCTTGAAGAGAAAAGTGTGCAATTTGAGTGCGTATTAATATAGCGTTTTATACGCGATTAATGAGAAAAACCTTGTCTAATCGTTGTATTTACGATTAACTCTCAGTACCGAAGAAGGTTTCACAACTATTGCACTGACCAAGATTTAATAACAAAATTCATTTCTCACGTCAATTACTACTGTACAAGTTCGTCGTCTGTGTGTCCTAAAAAGTCACCTTATACGTTAATACTCATATAAACCTTGTGTTTTCTTTTTTGTCGTCATACTCAGTCATATTTATATATTCCATAACTATAACTACGAAGTTTATTTTATATAATAATTAATCCTGATATTTGTACTAAGAAAATCGTATCTAAAAACTACTCTAAGAGCACAGTAAAGCCTAAACTTAAGGGTCATTCGACTAGGTAGAAATAAATAAATAAATTCTGTAAAAATTTATTGTTACGTTATAAACTGTAAAGTGGAATATTTATTTTAACCGATAAATATCACTATTATTATTATTATTATTATTATTTATTATTATTATTATAATATATATATATATATATATATATATAAGGCGCCTCGGTGGTGTAGTGGTTAGCGTCGCTGACTACGCATCCATCGGCCCCGGGTTCGAGACCCGACGGCAGCAAAACCCAGCTGTTCATCCTTCCACACAATAAAGAAAGTGGTTGGTAGATAAATGAGTACCCTAGGTGGCCTAGTGGTTAAGACGCTGGGCTGCTGCTGATGGGGCGTGGTTCGGATTCCACGTCAAACTGTAGGTCTAAGGTGGAGTGAAAAGCTTGACCTTCGTCAGAATGAACAATTCGGGCGGAAGCTAACCAAAGGTTATAAACTGAAGCGACTCATTTGCTTCAATTCAATCAAGGTGAGGAAAAACGTAATATCGGTACAAGTACGAAAGTACTGCGGAAGAATCCGAGTCTCGTTATCGCTTTCCGGTATCTGAGAAAGAAATAAACTTCTCACGGTGCGTGCTCGAATGCGAAGGTCATCCACGCGATAAACTGTAGATGCTCACCGGACACAGTCCAACCCACAAACTGTGAATTTGAACAAATACGCAGCACATTATTTTAAATAATCTATTTGAATGATGGCACGATATGATGGGGCAGTTTGTTTATGCTTGGTTGCAAACAGGAAGAAAAAACCGGAGGTTAAATCGAACCTCGTTTAATGACGTCATCCGAACAAAAAAAAAAAAGGAAAAAAAATCGTTTTTTCAGTGCAATTCTATTCTTCTTTTATTCTTTAAGAGAGGGTAATTTCCTCATTTTCATCTGTCAACCATATCGCATTCCCAGATTCCCAGATTCGAGCGTCGAAACTGTTTCGCAGATACGCTCAACTGAAACATAATTCTTTTCAGCAGCCCAAAATACGCCAAGAGTACTAATATATATATATATATAGAGAGAGAGAGAGAGAGAATACCTTTTTAATCTTTGGAGTAAACATGCCTAAATGGGTAAATGTGGAGCATTGCTACTGCGCTTTTTACACAATTTATAAGTAATTTAAACGAGATGCAAAACAGGTCTGTCGAATCTCATGATACCTTTGAGCCCGGGTTACATCTCACAGGAATGCCCACGATGGTGGGCGGCGGAAACGTATATAAATACAGTATGTTTCAGTCCTGAGCAAGTTATCCGTCGATACAACTATAATAGTCTCATTCAGTACGATGGACGATTGTTCGATGCGTTGTTCCAAATGCGAAAATTCGCTCATATCTTCCTTTCAAAAATGAAATTTGGTCAAAATAAAATTAGAATTGGATTTATTGAATCCATTGTTGGAGCTTGGATTTGTTAAATCCGACCATGAAAGGAAAACGCGGTCAAGCTTCTTTGTTTTAAACTCGTAAAATATGGATAACAATTCATATACACCCAAAGAATATATATATAATGTGTGTGGTGTGTGTGTGTGTGTGTGTGTGTGTGTGTGTGTGTGGTTAAATGTAGAGAGTGCTTCAAGTAGGATACGATCATTTGACGTATGATGCCTGACCAATCACATGAGCCTCCTCTTCATCAGAACAAACTATTTAACTATGAACTGTTTCAAATCCTTGTAAAGTTATTCATAAAATATGCACTTCGAATGCAGTCTCCCGTTTTCTTTGTATTTCATCCTAAACTAATATAAAAACATGAAAGCAATAACACCGCAATAACTTTATGTTTAGACCACTTATAAATATGTATTTATTTATCAATAATAGTAAATTTTGTGTGTATATATATGGAGAGATTGACTAAAGAAAATAGACACCAGCGGCGGATTATACCCATTAGGCACAGTAGGCACGTGCCTAATGGTCCCCCCCCCCCCCAAGGTTAAAACTTTTTAGGGATTCCCAAGATTCAGAAAAAATGTTCATATTCTAATGTAATGCCGTCAGCGCACTCAGGATACGTGAATAGCCTAATATTGTTAAAATATTAATCATTGATTATTATTGAAGATAAACTGAGGTACAGCCTACAGTGAAATATAATAAAGCGCAGTAGCCTACTTTAATGGAGAGGTTTGAATATTGATAAATATTCAGACAAAAAAAAACATGCGAGTGAGTATTGTAAATAATAAAACAAATAACCTGTTTTTAGTATTATACTATTGTTTTTTTTATTACTTTTAAAACGTGCGTTGTAAATAATATAACAATAAACCCGTTTTTTTTTAGTTTTATACTCGTATTATTATTTTTTATTATTTTAAAAAGTAAAAAAACGGGTCCCCAACGTCTTGGTGCCTAGAGCCCCACAGGGTCTTAATCCTCTACTGATAAACACCACGATAATTGTTCTTAAAAACAGTTGGCAAAGCTCCTCAATGGAATGGCAGAAAGTGTGTCAACTTTACATAATGGAAAGAAGAAAGCAACACTATTCCAAAGATACTCGATAAATTTATTATTATTTATTCACTTTCATTTTTATCAAATCAAAAACTGAAAAAACACAAAAGGTGTTTATTGATTATGTAGAGAGAGAGAGAGAGAGAGAGAGAGAGAGAGAGAGAGAGAGAGAGAGAGAATCCTGAACCGTCGTTTGAACTCACACAAAGTAATATATATATATGGGAATGAACTCAGAATGGTTCCCTGAGGTTTTTTATGATACACACAGACCGTGCATGGAACAAGGAACTCTTCTAGGATAATTAAATCCACTATAGTTCGAATAATTAATGGTAAATGACAAATACTATAGTTTTTTTCTTTTTCATGATGCTAGCCCGACGTGGGCAACGGGTCACTCGCAAAGAGGTCCCAAAAATATAGCTTCCCTCACCAGCTATCTGCAAAGCAAATAGACATTGTGATGAATGCGGGCCGGGACCGCCGGGTTACCTAATGGCCCGGGCTCTCGGTCTATGCCCGATCGCTCAGTCCGCCCCTGCCTGTAAAATTAAAACGCACGTGCGTGTTTTACACGTGCTTTAACTCCAACATTTATAAAATGAAGGTCGAGGCTGGTGCACCGTTCCATGGATATGACCCTACCTGACCTTAATAAAGTTCAACGGTTCACGATTTACCGTACCAAAGTGGAAACTTGCGTAACAACATTCCCGACCTTGAAAAAGATAAGAAGAGTAGAGAAGGACTGCCTTGCTCGACGCCAGACCTTACTCTTTTTTTTTTATCACAAATCGTGATTTAATCAAGTAATTATCATGTAATAATGATTATACTGTGAAGGATTTCAGTACGATTCATGAGATTTAATAGAATTTACTACTTAGTTTTCATTATATAATATAAACCATATATATATATATATATATATATATATATATATATATATATATATATATATATATATATATATATATATATCGTTTGTTTTACAGATTTTGGGGGATAAAATTTGTATAGAGAAAGTTTTTACATCGATTCCGTCTCCTCTTCAAAAGGTTCTTCAAAACTTTTTTTCATGTTCTAGTTAACAAAATCAAAAAAGTTAAATGTATACGTTCGTTTTTAATGTAATTTAACTTTTGATTTTATTAAACAGAACATCACAAAAAGGTTTGAAGAACCTTTGAAGAGGAGACGGAATCGATGTAAAAAGTCTCTCGACGCAAATTTTATCCTCCAAAATCTTTGAAACAAACGAATATATATATTACTTCTTACTTTTTGTTGAGTTTGAACAACAAAAGATATATATATATATATATATATTATATATATATATATATATATATATATTTTAAACAAAGGAAAAAAATAAATAAATTCAAAGCAAAAATCTTGCACAAAATTTTCTTAAATTTTCTTATTTATTTTTCAATGTCAAAATTTACTCTTCTTTTTCTAATGACTTTAAATAGTTTTACACTGTAAACTATTTAAAGCTAATTACTTTCATATTTTAACCACAGGTTAGGTTTTTTTTTTTTTTTTTGTTCAAGGTCTTTAATAGAATTTACTTTTCTTTCCGTTTTAACAAAGTTGTTTTTTTTGTTACAATTTTAAGTAAAGTTTCTAAAAATTGCGTGAACAAAATGACGCATTTAAGAAGTTAAAAGTAATTTAGATTTACAGCGGGCTAATTTTACGAAATAATTGTAAAATAAGATAAAATTTTATTGAAATCGAAATAATAATAATAATAATAATAATAATAATACAGAAGACTACTTCCTCTATTGTATTTCATGAATGCGGTGTTACGATTGAAAGAAATGACAGTAAAAAAGTGAAGTCGAAAAATTCAACTTTCTCTTGACAAATAATTTTATACAAAAGAACTAAACTTCAAATTTGAACTTAGAAAACGCGTGTTTTCACTCTGTACAACTTCGAATCGAATGGTGTGTGTGTGTGTGTGTGTGTGTGTGTGTGTGTGTGTGTGTGTGTTGAGAGCAGTTCAATCTTTCAAACGTGCATGGACAATTTGGAGCAACGTTTAGTCGCTAGCAGAATTTGGAGATGTTCAAAGTGCCGCACGTTGCTGTTGTTGTTGTTCTCGGATTGTTGAAGGGGGGGGGGGACAGAATTTATTCAGGGGTCTCCCCCTCCTTGATGAGATGCCTACGAGTGCCTGTGCACTTGTTTTATGCTGGTGTGTGTGCCACAATGCCAATATAAACCGCATTACAGCTGATGTATGAATATTGGCTTTGCAGTGTAGAAGATCCAAGTACCGATATGTGCCTTAAAGCATTGGCTCTCCTTTATTTATTTATTTATATACATACCGTGCATGGAACAAGGAACTCTTCTGGGAGTGTGTGTGTGTGTGTGTGTGTGTGTGTACACAAAAATCTGGTGTGTGTGTGTGTGTGTACACAAAAATCTGGTGTGTGTGTGTACACAAAAATCTGGTGTGTGTGTGTGACTACATAACTTTCGGAGGTGATCCTCAAAGAACACGAAGGAAATAAAGTAATTACTCCAACTGACATCGGTGACGTCAATGAAGGTAATACGACGAGACGAACACCTCGTCATACATCGTCAAATGGCATCTGCCATGACGTAAACACCGTTATAAAGTTTGTTTTCGCTGTGACATCATAGTTGCTAATCTTGTTAGCAACTGATAAAAGATATCGTACAGATAAAAAATGAATGAAAAAATTTGTAGTCCTAAAGAAAGCTAATTTAAATTGGTGGGCCATGCATCACCTTCGTTTTATATTATCGATTTCAGGTATCAACTATCAGTACACTTTAGTCGGTTTACACTCATGAATCATGATGTTGAGCAGAAAGCAAGTAAACACTTTTGGTCCTTTTCTTTCACCGACGCAAGCGAGGTTTGTTTGTATTCAATGAAGAAAAACTGAATAAAAGAAATAAATTCCAAAGATATCTGAACCCCCTTTTGGGGGGGGTTTGCGTTTTTTTTTTTTTGAGCGAATACTGAAAGTTCTTACTTTCATTCAAGTAAATGCGTTTAAAAGCAAGATGAAATCAATCTTAATAAAGAAATACTGAAATCTTACAAATGTATTCAGGAATGAAAAATACTGTGTTGCTTGTCTGTCTGTTGTTTTTACTTTTTCTTGTCTAATTGTTGTATATACAATTAACTCTAACTACTGAAGATTTCATAACTATTACATTGACCAAGATTTAATAACAAAATTCATTTCTAACGTCAACGACTACTTACAAGTTCGTCGTCTGTGTGTCCTAAAAAGTCACCCTATACGTAATTATAAACCTCGCGTTTTCTTTTGTGTATTCGTAATTAGTCATATTTATATATTCCATAACAAAACTACGAAGTTTGTTTTATATAATAATTAATCCTAATATTTGTACTACCAAATCGTATCTTATAACTAATCTGAGAGCCCAGTAAAGCCTAAAGCTTTACGGGCCATACTACTCGGTAGAAATAAATAAATATATTCTGTAAAAAATTGTTGTATTGTAATACTTATTTTTACCAGTAAAGATTTTGTATTATTATTATTATTCACTGAAATTATATTGAATGCATACAAAAAGCACACAATAAAGTTGTTTTACAGCCAATCGTTAAACATCATTTATTTAACACTGCTATTTCTTATTTACGTCATGTTACTTATATATGTGTGTGTGTAGGCAATTAACACAAGAACTGCCCATTGTTTAGCCCGCATGTTGTCGCGCCCTTTGCTGGGTATTCGTGAATGCGTTTCTCCGTGCTGACACTTGGTGTTACGGTGAAATAAGAGAAGTCACAAGCGATAATGATATCTCGTTCCATTTCCGTTACTTGTGTCATTCGTTCATGAAAACTGTTCAAGCACTACTCTTCTCTCTTTCGCAACATTCGCACATAATGGAGTGGGATTGTTCATATAGGTGGTATGCTGTTTGTGATGGGTAGGTATAGAGAAAGATGGATGGGTGGATTAGCTAAATGAACGAGAACAAGGAATAAAAACTAAAATAAACGTGTCAGAAGAGAGAGAGAGAGAGAGAGAGAGAGAGAGTAAAGGACATCTGGTCCCTCAGAGTGACCACCCGTTCATGGTATTAGGCTTAAAACAGCGCACCAAACTGCGTTCTTTTAAAAAACTGGTTTCTCACCACTCTTAAATTTCATTATAAACATGATCCAACGAAAAATGTTTTAACAAGTACAACACACACACATATATATATATATATATATTATATATATCGGAAGATCCCGGGTTCGATCCCCGGGTGGGTACCTTATTTTTTCATTTGTTTCGTTCTTTCGCTCTCATCTTGCGCGGATAATTCTCCTATACAAAGCGTCGTTCTTTACGTTAATTATACTGCGTGTTTGCAGTTATAATGTATATATATGTACAGGGTGTCCCGTAAGTCTGGACCCATAGGGAAAAATAATAAAATTACAAAATAGTCCAAAAATTTATTACATAATCTGTTCAAAGTATCCGCCGTTGTGTCGCACACATAGTTGAAGACGCAATCTCCACTGCGACAGCACTTTCTGAATCACAGTCGCAGAAATTTCTTGACACGCCTCCACAATGCGTGCTTTAAGGTGGAAAATGTTCTGAAGTTTGACCTCGTACACTTTGGCTTTCAAGTGGCCCCACAAATAAAAATCATAATAAAAATAATAAAAAAATAATAATAATAAAATAATAATAATAACAATAAAAAAATATATTATAAATCTCTATGGGTCCAGACTTACGGGACACCCTGTATATATATATATATATATATATATATGCACTAGAATCACAAAATAACACGTGACCTTATTAATAAGCAAACAACCACAAGGAAAAGGAAACACAAAGTCCTTGATAATGTGAATATATCACGAAAGCGCTCGGACTTTGTGTTTCCTTTTCCTTGTGGTTGTTTGCTTATATATATATATATATATATATATATAATATATATATATATATATACTAAAATAGGAAACTCCGCACAGAGAGAGTTGTACAAGAGAATTAACTGTAATTTTAATAATAATAATTACCACCGTTTGTTTCTTTGTTAATTATATAATTTATTCTCACTGCAAAGGACATAATTTCATTCACTGATTCTCACAAAAATACCTCACCCTCAGAATTTTTTTTTTTTTTTACACTAATTCCACATTAAAGTTTTATTTAGTACCTCAAGAGCAGGAATTGCGAGTTGCAATTTTAATACAAAATACCTTTAATAATATAATAGGAGTAGCGCAGCAGGAGAAGGGGATAAGCGACAAAATCGGCGAAATGCGTTTTCTGTTCGAAAAGACAGCTGATTCTTCCCTCTATCACCTCCAAATGGTAGATGGAGGTGAGTAGAAACGGCGTTTCCACTAACAAAATGGGATATCTGCCAATTGGAGGTGATAGAGGGAAGAATCAACTCCTTTCAAACAGAAAACGCATTTTGCCGATTTTGTCGCTTATCCCCTTCTCCCGCTACGCTGCTCGTAGAATCGTTTGCAGCGTTTCCGAATTTGAAGTAAAAGACGAAGGTCTTCAATATATTATATTTGTTGAAAAAGATTCTTAATCAAATAGAAAAAAAATCTGTTTTATTTTTTTAATAGAAATTTCTTATTCGAAACACAAAGAAACTAAATATTCAATTTATTTATTTACTTATTTACCAACTTCTTTCTTTAGTCCGAACTGAGCGTATAATATACGATATTGAATTTTTTAATTTTTAATTTTTTAATATATCCTCGTGTATTGTTCCATGCTTACATACAATAGGTGTAAAAGAAAATAAATATATCTTAACATATGATAGTGCGACAATTACTGCTTTCCTAAACGCATAGTATATAGCATAGTAGGATAACAATATAAAATAATATTAATAATAATAATAATAACACATGTTGATGATATATAACAGGTGCAACAAGAAATATATATAAATACACCTATATACAGGGTGATCTTTTTATTCGAGAACCATGGTTTCATGGTTCTCGAATAAATAGGGTGATTCTTTTTCTTATATATATATATATATATATATTAGATTATGATACTTTATATACTTTATCCTGAACGACGGTTCAGGATTGATTTGTGGTCGACCCCTTTGCACCATCCCGCCTTATTTGCAGAATTTGGTGGAAGAAGGAATTGGTTTCCGCTCTGCTCCTGTCCTCGTAGCCATACATATCATATACATACACACATACAAACGCATCTCTCTCTCTCTCTCTCTCTCTCTCTCTCTCTCTCTCTCTCTCTCTCTCTCTCTCTCTCTATATATATATATATATATATATATATATATATATATATATATATATATATATATTAGTGGTGGACCGGATGTCAGTTTTTCAACATCAACGGATGCGGATTTTTAATTTCAATATCCGCGGATGCGGATATTTAGTTAATCTATCAATATAATATAGAATTATGAATATATGACATAATTTTTAAAATTTCGTGATATTACTATTATGGCAGGCAATAGATAAGAATTAAAATTAATATTAATGTTTTCATCATGATAAAAATAATAACTTTCTGAAGAGTTTCAGCCACAGAAAATTCAATGAAACAAGTTTCACTCAATTTTCCGTGTTACCACGTATTTATATTTTAAGGTTTATATATTTGTTTGTTCATTAATAATTAATACTTTACATGAAATGTGCATGACTGGGCCTTATAAGCTACTTTGTAAGCTAATTTAATTGTAAATTGCATAATTTATTAGAGGAAATATCCGCATAACATCCGCAGTCAGGAGTGCGGATGCGGATATCCGGTCCACCATTAATATATATATATATATATATATATATATATAATATATATATATATATATATATATATATATATATATATATATATATATATAATATATATATGCCCCAGTATACATAAATATAAATAGGACAGTAATATCTTCCTATACATACTACATACACAACACAGAAGTACCATTTCCAAGCAAATTTTATGCTTTATTAACAGAATGTAGTTATTTGCTCACCACTTTACTGTGCTCTATCTAACAACATTTTTTATGAGAATAAAAACCCACTCTAATAGACAGAGTTTATTTCCACGACAGTTTCGACGCCCACTGGCATCCTCCTCGGGATGCCAGTGGGCGTCGAAACTGTCGTGGAAATAAACTCTGTCTATTAGAGTGGGTTTTTATTCTCATATTTTGACCTTCACGTAAAAAAGTGAAGTTTTTAACATTTATTTACATTAATTTTAAAGACAGAAACAAAGAGAAAATACGTGGAGACTGTCTGCATTAATTTTCAGGCATAAGTTTATATATACGTACATATAAAAATTCGGATAACCTTACACATTCTTATTTGTTTGGGTACGAGAAGCTTGAATATTAAATAACTCGGTATTAAATGCCTCGCTAAGCGGGGAACTTAATCGTCTTACGGGACCTAACACCCATTTCGTCGACACGACCAAATATTTGACACTCTAAAAAAAACTAACTTAACCTAACCTAGCGTAACCTATCTTAACCCATCTTAATCTAATCCACAATATACTCGTCTCGATAGAATGTCAAGTCGATCGGATGTCGTAGTAAGGCCGGTCGTAGATACTTTTCTAATGTTATGGTTCAACATTGATAAGTGATCGATCATCATTCGGCTTTGTATGGGGATGGACACGCGTTCGATTCGAAAGAAGGTGCGAAAGAGAGTGGGAGGGAATTGGGTAGAATGAGATCGTGTCGAGAAACAATAAAACTGAAAAAAAAAAAGAAGGAAAAACTTTCACTTAATTAGTATTTTGAAAGAAAATAATTTTCATAACAATGAAAATGAAGGAGGCTAAATTATTATAAGAGGAGTGAGCTTATTTGGTACCATACAGTATATACCGGGTGGCCCAAAAGTTCCTTTATGGAGATTATTGAAGTTTAGTTTTTGTGTGTGTATTGTTTCATATTTCTTACTATATATATATATATATATATATATATATATATATATATATATATATATATATATATATATATATATATATATATGAATGGTATGTTGAAAGATGTGATGATAATGAAGACTTCGAGGACAGAGTTCTCTGGACTGACGAAACTTAGTTTAAATTGAATGGTCAAGTTAAGAGGCACAATTGTGTTTATTACAGTCCTCAAAATCCTTATCTGGTGGAAGAAGAAACAATAAAAACACCAGGAATAACCGTATTGGGTGGAATATCTTCTTTTAGAATTTTTGGGCCTGTGCTCTTTCATGGATCGGTGACTAGCGACAATTACCTAGAAATGTTACGTGCCATTATTGTGCCACAGTTACGGGGTTTACAAAATTTTGATTCCGTAATTTGGATGCGAGATGGAGCTCCGCCTCATTATGGACGAAACGTCCATAATGATGTGATATGTGGATTGGAAGAAGAGGAACTTTTGAATGGCCACCAAGGTCTCCAGTCTTAACTTCTTGTGACTTCACGCTATGGGGTCTCTTGAAAGATAAAGTGTTCCATTCAAAACCTAGAAATTTAGAGCATCTCGAAGACAGAATAAAAGATGAATTCGAGGCTTTGGCAAATAATCAAGAACTTTGCAAGGAAATATGTCATTGTGTTTATAAACGATGTCAAGCTTGTACAAAACGGAATAGAGGTCATTTTGAACATTTAACTTAGCCTGTGCATTTCATTTTCATTAATTCCCATTCTTGTTGCAATTACATTTGTTATTTTAGGTGTACATTTTTTGGTAGATCATAAATATAAAAGTAAAATATGTTTTTTGTATTTTTCCGAATGAAAGCTTCAGAGTATTGCTACCAAAAGTTTGGTGAAAGAACTTTTGGGCCATCCTGTATATAGAAACAATAGGAGGAGAAGATTGTAGACACCAATCGACCAGGGAAGTAGTCTATGGGGGAGAGAACATTAGGCAGGAGACAGGGAGTGCTAGAGCTCCCGTTTCTCCTGTCACTGTTCTCCTTAGCTGATCTTTTTTCCGTGCCTCATTTACCCTATGAGCAGTCCAGCATGCTTTGAAACACGTTTCTCCCTCTATTCTTCACTGCACATACATGCATTTTACACACTCCATAATCTTTTCGAAATATATATATATATATATATATATATAATTTTAAAATTATTTAATGGCATCGTGAGCCTTAGAGACCTTGATTTCGGTTCTCTTCTTAAATGGGAGTGTATTTTCGCGGACGCTCGCCTTTGGCCCCTCCTTCTAACAATTAAAAAAAAATTGATTTCTAAATAATGAGATAAGTGAGAAAATACATTACGATTATTGCATTTGTATATGAATTTCAGAAAATTCAGGGATAAGAGTAACAATTATGACAGCCGGTACTACAGAGATGCGTTTAAAAATAAAAATAAAAAAATATATAAATTATACCGTTATACTCGTATAATTCGTACATGCTGGTCCACGTGTGGGCATATGAACATCAGGCTTCTAGACGTATGTAGTGACATGTACGTCTGTTACTTTATTTTTATGACAGTGATAATGATAATGATAAAACTTTATTGGCAGGAGATAAATCTCATAATACACATACATACATACACGCACGCACGCACACGCACACATATACTGTATACAGTATATATACAGGGTGTCCCATAAGTTCGATCTCAGGAAAATTTACTTTAAATTATTAAATTTACAAAAGTAATACATTAAAACTATGACAAATGTTCAAAATGATACCATGTTTTGGGATCTTTTTTTTTTGTTGCGGGAAGAACTCCGCCTTTTCCTGAGGAATGTAACTCATTTCCATATTAGCAACCAAAAAAAAAAGGTCTTAAAATAAGAGAGCAATTTGAACATTTGCTTTACTCGTAGTTCTAACGCATTACTTTTGTTAATTTAATTTAAAATAAATTTTCCTATGAGACCGGACTTATAGGACACCCTGTATATATATATATATATATATATATATATGCGCCTCGGTGGTGTAGTGGTTAGCGTCGCTGACTACGAATCCATCGGACCCGGGTTCGAAACCCGGTGACGGTAGCCGGCGCTCAGCAAAACCCAGCTGTTCATCCTTCCACACAATAAAGAGTGGTTGGTAGATAAATGGGTACCCTGGGTGGCCTAGTGGTTAAGACGCTGGGCTGCTGGTGGGGCGTGGTTCGGATTCCACGTTAAACTCTAGGTCTAAGGTGGAGTGAAAAGCTTGACATTCGTCAGAATGAATAATTAGGGCGGAAGCTAACCAAAGGTTATATATATATATATATATATATATATATATGTAGTGTGTGTGTGTGTGTGTGTGTTATATAAATAAACTAAAATTTGAAATGCATACAAATTTCCTTTTAGAACTAACTGTTCGCGTAATCCACATAAAATACTGAGTTCTGAGCCCTGCAAGATCATCGAGTTAAGCGAAGTCATGTCTCTGTCCAGTAGTCGGATGGGTGACCTTTGCCGTTATGAAGGAGGTCAGACAAACCTAGACATTGTTATTATTACATTTTGCAACAACCGGAATGTAAACTAAAGTTTGAATCACGATCCAAACTAGATAACATCGAAATACTAAATTCCTCTAATATATATATATATAACCTCGTTGCGGTATCGTGCGTCGGTCTCTCTTCACACGAAGGTCAAGCTGGTGGCCCCGCCTCTAGGCCTGGTTTGGTGGAGGAGCGAGTTGCTCTCTTGCGCTCTCCACCGCACATAGCCAGGTACACCCGGCTCATCTGGTACCGTCTTGCGTCAGGCATCTAGTCTTCTCTTGAAGACTTCAACTTTGACCTCTGTAACGTTTCTGAGGTCCTTTGGAAGCTGGTTGAAAATTCTTGGCCCCCTGACAACCAAGCTATTTTCCTTCAGAGTTGAGGAGGTCCCTTGTCGGGCCTTTAGTTTGGGAACACTGCATATTCTGCCTTTCCTCTTGTCCAGCGTTGTTTGGATGGTAATTGGGTTTAGTTTGAAGTTTGGTACCAGTTTTTCGATCATTTTCCATATGTAGATTATGGTATACCTCTCTCTTCTTCTTTCCAGGAGTACAAATTTAGTTTAGGTAGTCTTTCCCAGTAGTTGAGTTCTTTGCAGCCATCAATCTTGGCTGTGAAATATCTCTGCGTTTCTCTATTTATCAATTTCTTCCTTTTTATATGGGGACGTCAAATCTGAGCAGTATTCAAGTTTTGGTATGATCAGTATTCTCAGCAAGGGAATCAGTATTGTCTTGTCCCTCTTTGTGAACGTTCTTAGTACCTGTCCCGCGACTCTTTTTGCTTTGTTTATTGCTATCTGATTTTGTGTCTCGAATTTGGCATCATCGGTCATTATTACCCCCAAGTCGACCGCTTTCGTGCTTCTCTGAATTTCCTCTCTATCTGGAGCATAATATGCAGTCTGTTTAATTTCCTCATTTCTACCATATCTCAAGAGCTGAAATTTCTCGGTGTTAAATGTCATATTGTTGTCTTCTGACCATTTGTATATTTTGTTTGTGTCCCTCTGCAAGGCCTCCACTTCATTTGCATCGCTGATTTTTCTGCTGATCTTTGTATCGTCCGCAAATGATGTTACTATACTGTTGCTGTTAACTCCACTGTCTATGTCTGTTAGCATAGACAAGCGTCGTTCTTTACATTAATTATACTGCGTGTTGTTTGCAGTTAAAATGTATATACTGTATGTACGGCGTGAGAAGGTGCCCCCTTAGGGCATTTGATTCCGCTCGTATGTAGGAGAATTACGACTTCTGATTGATCGAGGACCTTGGTGTAGTGGATAGCATTTCCGACCGGCAAAGATCCCGCGTTCGATTCCTGGGAGGTGCCTTATTTTTCATTTGTTCGTTCTTTCTCCTCTTCTTGTGCGGACGCTCTTCTACACAAGCGTCGTTCTTTACATTAATTATACTGCGTGTTGTTTGCAGTTAAAAAATATATATATATAAATAAAATTATTTACAGAAGAGCAAGTTTTAATACTTGTGTTGTGATACGTATGTAAACGCAACAATGCTACCTCATTAATGAATATTTGATCGCAAAGAGTACATTTGAGGATGTGAAATACCATAATAAGTTGGGAACCAGTTTTGGTCATACCTCACTGTCTCCTCCTTCCTGTTTCCTGGTAATATTAATTCCTCACACGGCAAATCAAGCAGACTGTACAGTTTTCTCAAAAATTCTTCTTCCAGAGAACTTTCTCTCAGAATTCCGTTCACAATGTGAACGATTTTGGAACTTTCTTTCCGCGTGTTTTGAGGAATTCCACGGTCTTATTCGATTGAAGGTACATGAAACAAATTCCGAAACAGTTCCAGTGTGTATGTTGGTAAAATAGAAAGCGTATCTCCATGAACTTGTTCAGCTCACTGTTTATTAGCAAATAAGTAATTCTATTCATACGAAATTTCCCCCAAATAAGGAATAAATAAGTGTGACTCGAAAATTCTCTTAGAGTCGGCAAAAGCAGTATGAGCACTCAACGCAAATATAATTTTCTTTTTTTAAATGAACAAAAATTTCATTAACCTTTTGGAACTTTTGTTCCTTGTTCTTCGAACAGTGTGAATAAGGTATAACAAACAGTCTATCTCAATATAGGAAATAGCCTTGGGAATTATATATATATATATATAACGTCCATGAATTTGTTCCAAATATTTACATTATTTTATACTTGTTTACGCGTTATTCTGAGCCCCATTTCAAACATAATTTTGGGGTTTTTAACGCATTATATTTTAGTGAAAGTATTAGAACGCCTATATCATTTTCACTCGATCTAAATTTTAGTAATTTTCGACACACACACACACACACACACACACACACATATATATATATATATTTTTTTTTCCCCTTTAGATTTTTTATTTGTCCCTTGGCGACCCTTATAAGAGATGGCCACTAACTGTTAGAAAACGTTGATAAAGATCCATAAAGAGTCGAATTACAGACTTTTTGATTGCAAATGCTTCGTCATCAGTCACAATTTTCATTTTTGATTCTTTTAGTGTTCGCAATGGACTCGATAGGGTCTTCACTGGGTTTTTACCGGTTTTCACCCAGTTCTTTTTTTACTGGATTTCCCCTGTGGTTTTACCGTTTCTTCTTTGTTATAAATACTTTTTTTGTTAGCTTCCGAGGATTGTCTTTGATTTTTTTTTTTTTTTATTGTTATTTGTGAAAAAAATTGTAGTGAAAAGGTGAGATGAGTCGAGAGAAGAACAACAAAAACACGAGATTGTCCAACTTCACCTCTTTGATTTTGGATATTTTCCACTTCTTTTTGTTGTGTTCATTTGAAGGAAAAAACGGAGGGAGACAAGTAGGGGGAGGGGGAGTGGGCAAGGAGGAAAGAAGGGAGATGAATTACAGGGATAAATTTTTTGGCCTTTTTTTTTTAACCTCCCAGTTTGTCCTAGTTAGAATTTGGTTTGAGAGCAAAAAAGGTAAAAATGAAAAAGAAATTAAATATGAACTGATAAATAATCTGTCGATAAAGAAAGAAAGATGCAAAACTTAAATTCATTCTTTTATTTACGACTCAAATCCATAAATGAATATTAGGAAAATGTATTCATAATATTCCATAAATGGCGGTCATAGAAACTCTCTCTCTCTCTCTCTCTCTCTCTCTCTCTCTCTCTCTCTCTCTCTCTCTCTCAGGAAAGATATTGAGAGGCTGGAGCGAGTGCAGGCGAGGGCCACAAAGTTGATCCCTTCCGTTAGGCATATGGGCTACAATCGACGGTTACGCGCCCTGAACTTGTTTTCGCTTGAAACTCGGAGCTGCGCGGTCAACTGATCGAGGTTTTCAAGCTCTTACGAGGGTTCAACGATGTCGATTTTAGAAGTATGTTTAGTTAAATGATAACCCAACTCGAAACAATGGTTGGAAGTTGGATTTGAAACGGTTTAGGACTAGTGTGTGTGGGAATTACGTTACGTATAAGATCTGTGACACATGGAACAGGTTACCTTCGGAAGTTGTGAACAGTTCCTCTGTGGATCAGTTCAAGAAAAGGTTAGACCAAATTTTGCACACTCTTTGAGTGTGTAGAAAATTTTCCGTGGCACCCGTTGCCATTGGTACCTCCTCGGTATGGGCCGCAAGGCCTTTTGAGGTACTTCTTTTCCTTGTAACTCCTTGTAACTCTCTCCCCAGTGTTTTGCGAGAAGTGCGCGACCAGGTGGCTCCCCACCTGGCTACAGTCTTCAACAAATCGTTGGTGATGGGCCAGGTGCCTGGTGACTGGAGGGAGGCCAACGTGACCCCTATCTTTAAGAAAGGGGATCACGAAAGTCCAGGGAACTATCGTCCTATTAGTCTCACTTCAGTTGTAGGTAAATTATTAGAAAGGATAATAGCTGATAGAATCGTTGACCATTTGGATTCCTACAAGCTGCTTGGGGACTCCCAACATGGGTTTAGACGGCATAGGTCGTGTCTCACCAACTTGCTCGAGTTTTTCCACGTCATGTTGAGTGAGTACGATAAGAGTAGGGCGATTGATATACTTTATCTCGACTTTCAGAAAGCCTTTGATAAGGTACCTCACCGCCGGCTAATGGCGAAAGTGCGCGCGCTGGGTATCGGTGGGGAAATAGGTAGGTGGATTGAAAACTGGCTGAGGAATAGGCGGCAGAGGGTGGTAATTAAAGGGGCTAGTTCGGGTTGGGCCTCGGTCACTAGTGGGGTTCCTCAGGGTTCCGTTTTGGGGCCGCTGTTGTTTACCATTTACATAAATGATATCGACGGTGGCATCGTCAGTCGGATCGCCAAATTCGCTGATGACACCAAGCTTGGGGCCAATGTTGGGACGCCCGAAGCGATCGAGGAACTGCGTGCGGACCTAGGTAGGATAGGAGAGTGGTCCGAAAAATGGCAAATGCCGTTTAACTTGGGTAAATGCAAAGTGATGCACATTGGCTACGCCAATCCCAAGTCGGACTACTCGATGTTGGGCAGTAATATCGAGGTGACTGATTTAGAAAAGGACTTGGGTGTGCTAATTAGCAGCGACCTTAAGTTTACGAAACAGTGTGTAGAGGTGGAAAAGAAAGCCCAGAAACTATTGGGTTATATCAGGAGGCAATTTCAGTTTCGGAACAAGGAGATTGTGCTCTCACTGTACAATTCCCTTGTTCGGCCGTACCTGGAGTATGCTGTGCAGTTCTGGTCGCCCACCCTCAGGAAAGATATTGAGAGGCTGGAGCGAGTGCAGGCGAGGGCCACAAAGTTAATCCCTTCCGTTAGGCATATGGGCTACAATCGACGGTTACGCGCCCTGAACTTGTTTTCGCTTGAAACTCGGAGGCTGCGCGGTCAACTGATCGAGGTTTTCAAGCTCTTACGAGGGTTCAACGATGTCGATTTTAGAAGTATGTTTAGTTTAAATGATAACCCAACTCGCAACAATGGTTGGAAGTTGGATTTGAAACGGTTAGGACTAGTGTGGTGGGAATTACTTTACGTATAAGATCTGTGACACATGGAACAGGTTACCTTCGGAAGTTGTGAACAGTTCCTCTGTGGATCAGTTCAAGAAAAGGTTAGACCAAATTTTGCACACTATTTGAGTGTGTAGAAAATTTTCCGTGGCACCCGTTGCCATTGGTACCTCCTCGGTATGGGCCGCAAGGCCTTTTGAAGTACTTCTTTTCCTTGTAACTCCTTGTAACTCTCTCTCTCTCTCTCTCTCTCTCTCTCTCTCTCATGAATAGTACTAAACTTTCAAAAATTATTATCAAGTGCGTGTGCAAAGGTGTAAATTATAAGGTTATATAATAGTGAATAATAAATACAGGGTGTACTTAAAACTGTTTTATATCGAGTGAAGCGGCAAATGAGAAGTTTTTACCCAGGTTTGTCCTGTAACAGTTGAGAGATTAAGGTTCAACTCACTTCCATAAATGTATTATATTAATAAAAACAATAAAATTCGGCATACAATAAATACGCTATAATTGTTATACGGCCTAGAATCATAAGGTATATTGGCCATTTTAATTATGTTAATTTTCATGGTTTCAAATAAAATTGTTAATCAATGTTAAATTTTACCAAAAATGCGAATTTCCTTAAAGGTCATTTTAAGTTCCTGAAAGGTCTGAGCACGGACTAACGACATCTGATCGACAAAATCAAACAAATCG
Source organism: Bathynomus jamesi (assembly GCA_023014485.1). Taxonomy (NCBI): domain Eukaryota; kingdom Metazoa; phylum Arthropoda; class Malacostraca; order Isopoda; family Cirolanidae; genus Bathynomus; species Bathynomus jamesi. The sequence goes on along the minus strand of JAJOZX010000411.1, from coordinate 1,140,816 downwards.
ACAAGTTATTGTGGGTTAGATTAAGTTAGACTGGATTAGGTTAAATTAGGTTATGCTAGGCTAGTTTAAGTTAAGTTAGACTGTTAGTTTTGATTATTGATCGGTTTGTCTCGTCAACAAAATGGGTACAGGTCCATCATTCACAGCCATAATCTTTAAAATGAATAACCTTGCTCGACGGACCTATACTCATTTCGTCGACAAGACCAAACAATCGACACTGAGAATGAATAGTAGATTGCTTATTAACTTCGCGAACCCAAACAACCTTCGTAAAAGAGCACCGCAGTGAAAATAAATCAAAATTTAACAATCTTCTCTTGTTTCCCCGCTAGAATTGGCTCTCATCGGATCGTAATTAAAAGTAGGTCTATTTTTTTCTTCTTTTTTGTTCCATAAACTGCAGGAACAAATATTGCTGTAAAGTATTTATTGATTAATTGAAAGTCTTTATTGACAAAATAAATATTACAATTTTTTCTATATAACATTAATTTTAATAGACAATAAACAATCTTTAATTGAACTATTTATTTTAGTTCATTTTCGCCCTTAAGCTTTCGGCTTTACTGGGTTCTCATATTAAAGGATAACGTATCACTTCGTATGATGAAGGATACGTTGTTCTGATCGAAGGATCGATCTGAAAAAATAAAGCCGAATTCAAAACAATTTTACATTCTATATTTAAACAATAAATATATTCGAGAGACAAAATTCCTTATCCGAAGTTCCTCTCCAAATGTTGGGTTCGAAAAGGACGTTCCGCGCGGCATTATGAAATCTGATTGACTTGACATTCTATCGACAAATCATTATTAAGTTAGATTACGTTAGGTTAAGTTAGTTTTCAGTGTCGATGTTTTGGTTTCGTCGGCAAAATGGGTATAAGTCCGTTCTGTGCGGGGGTAAGACTGTCTCGCAAAACCGGTGTTTGGATTTGTTTCGTGCAGCGAATCACGTTCCGCGATTCCCGCCTGAGATTCCCGTTCCGAGCGCCTAATTCCGATTCCCGAGCAAGAAGTTCCTAATGATTTCTTGCGTATTCTCTGAGGCCACGTTTGTGTCTGCGGTTCTCAGCAAATCTCACGCAAATCCCTCCTTCATCCCAAGATTTAAAAATCCTTCGCGAGAGCCGGAAGGACATCGTAAGTTCGTAACTCTTTGTGGATTAACGAGTGAAAAGGCGAAAGTAATGAAGGATTTGCGGATTCAAATTCCTCTCTTATTTATAGACCCGTTAGAGAGGCGTTTGCGACGACGTTTTCTCACTCTTCGCTTTGCTATTTATTCCATTTTCAACATATCAACATATGTATTCCTTTTCCGAACTTCATCTCTCTCTCTCTCTCTCTCTCTCTCTCTCTCTCTCTCTCTCTCTCTCTCTCTCGCTCTTCTCTCTCCTCTCTCTCTCTCTCTCTCTCTCTCTCTCTCTCTCTCTCTCTCTCTCTCTCTCTCTCTCTCTCTCTCTCTCTCTCTCTCTCTCTTATATAGAATTGGAAACCATTTCCGAAAAATAAAAAGACCAAAAATGTTTTCGTCGACGACTGAATGAATTTCGATCCGATTTTCGTTACGTTTTCGGCCGATTTTCGAGCCGAAAGAAACCGATTTGGACCGATTTTCTCGACCACCGACCACAACTCCACATATGAAATGCAAACAAGGGCAAAATTGAAGTGTTCGAATCAAGCCCCGTTTCTCGATTGGTTTTTGTTTGTCTCGTTTCGTTCTCCCAGAGTCCGTCTCCACTCGACGAGAAGAGACCAGATACACACCCAAACACAACAAACATTATATATATATATAATATATATATATATATATATATATATATATATATATGCGTGTGTAATAGTCTTCCTTTTTTTTAAGTCAATTACATGAAGTATTACTTGCCATTCATTAAACTGTACATTTTTGATGACGGAAATAAGTTTTTGAAACATTTTAAATGACTATTTTCTTGTAAAATATTTATTTATTTATTCCCGGAAAGTCTCGTTGCTACATTTCAAAGACCTTCAATCGGTATTTTTGCCTCATTTTAAGCCATTTGAAAAACAAACAATAAAAACGAACAAAAAATATTAAATACGAAAAATTAGAACAAAAAAGGTCTGTCAAATTTTGTACTTAAAACAAAAATAAAAAATAAAAAAAAATAAAGAATCCAAAATGGAAAATATTTTCATTCGTAAAAAAAAAAAAAAAAAAGTTCCAAAATTTAATTTAGCGATTCTGAAAGTTAAAAAAAAAAAAAAAAAAAATCGGTATTAAATTAATTTAAATTATTTTTAGAAGTTTGTTTATTACCGACCTTTTTTTTTTAAATTAAAATTTATTAAAAACGTTCAAGAACTTTCGTTTTTTATGTGAATGTGAAAAATCAAAGTATTTTGACGACGTTTCAAACCTAAGTTTATCTTTTTATACAAAGATTTTACCTTTTAAGTTATAATGGATGAATCCTCAAGCGTGATTCTCGCGATTTTCCAGATTTTCTCTTTCGTACTCATCTTGTTTTCGCTTTCTTTATCTTATCTGTGACGTTGGTTAAAGGGCAAGAAGGAAATCGGAATGAGGGATACGCTGAGACTCATCATTTCTGAAGGAGGATAATGACGACACCTTCATTTGCAGTGTGTCAAAGCCTTCAATCGGTGTTTACACGCGCACAAGAAGTCCGATGAGACGAAATGACGCTAAAGAACGACCGAAGACGATTCCCGAATTGCTTTCATACGCGTTTCCCCTTCCCAATGAAGCGGCGTAAACAGCCTAGTAAATACAGGGCAAACTCTCGCACTCTGCGTGTGACATCTCGTCGGCCAAATGTAATTGTTGTCCAAACTTTGTTCGCGCGCAATCGCTTGCTGTCGACACTTTATGCAGAAACCTCTTAGAAGACCCATTCAAGGCGCGCGAAACTCCACGAAGGAGCGTCCGTAGACAATGGAACCCTTAATTCTCACGGACGGGTCTGCGGTTCGAGTGAGAATAAGTTAAGAATTAAAAAACACCCCCGAGGTGCAATGGCGAAGTACATTACAATGAAAATAGTTCATACTTTAACATAATACAATAAGATGAAAGTAGAAAATTCCGACGGTACATAATGGAGTACTGTACTTTCCACTTGAAACAAGTTCCATTCCTATTCTCAGTCCGCAAATGGAAATGGTCGAAATGGGAATTCCAGATCTGAGAAAAAGTTTCCTAATTTGAGAAAGTTGTTTAATAAAGAAGAAAATAATGTTTAATAAGAAATTAATAATGATTTGTTTGAAATTAAGAATATAAAGTGCTAGTTGGC
>JAJOZX010000411.1:1105000-1135000 GCA_023014485.1 Bathynomus jamesi | reverse complement strand
ATACAATGCATTGGTTTATCCTCTTCACAGTAGTCCATGCAACTACTCATAATGATTTGTGGGTGTGTTTGTACTTATAGTTTGCTTTACACACATTCTGGATGCATGATTATTCAAAAGATATATCATCTCAATGTTTCAGAGTATCTACAATTTCAAGTCTTTTTATGTTGGTCTATCTTATACTTTCCCTATCTTTATTTGGTATAATCCCACTCAATGTGATTCCCACTTCATTCTTGCCCCAAGAATGAGAAATCTGCGAGTAAGAATCTCAAAGGGGCAATTCTCAAATGGATCTATTCCTATTTCATGCCATTCTTATACTGATTCGCGAGCTTCACACTTTAGTACAGGTTAGGTTAAGTTTATTTAGGTTAAAAAATATTTCACGCAGTAATTGATCATTAGCATTCGGTAATTCAGCGATTCTTACGTAATTAGTGCTCTAGTGCAGTGTTTACCAAACTTTTTCACACTGGGCTCACTGAATGAATCAGTAGTACTACGCCCCCCCTAACCATACCTCACTTTTTACAATACTAAACCTGACTACAAAATACATGCTAAAAATTCCTCTTACGTCACCAGCAACATTAACAAAACAACTACAGAGTCAACTGTTGACTGCAACTCGGCATCTCTATACAACCCCTATTCTTGTGTGCAGGTGCCAGGTGGGTAGTGATCTGCTTCCAACTATTTTTTCCTTTCTTTCGGAGACGCCGCGCCCCCAGTAGCGGGGTGGTGAACGCTGGTATAATGGTTGAGCGTCGGGATTTAAACTGAAAGTCCCGGGGTTAAGTCTCGGATTGGACTTCATATTTCAGCGCTAAGTTGCTTTTGCGAGTGTCATTCTGTGGGGTAGTGGTTCGTATCCTACGTAAAGCTGTAGGGGCCCTCCGTCACAGAACCTTTATAGACGTTACAAAGAGGGTTAAACAACCCCAAACATTTTATTTTTTACAGACGTCGTTTACTAGTCAAAGTTTTTATCCAGTTATTTTTTAATTTCTTCAATTACTTACGTATTATTACTAAATAAATAGATAGATAATTACTAAATAAATAAATAGATAATAAGTAATATGTAATGAATATTACTGTACGCATTCAACTCGTAACGAAAGTAATATGAACCTTAGAACTACTTTAAATACAGGCTATTGTATACAATTATGGTACACTCTATCATTCTATAGAGTTATTTTTAACCAAATTGGCGTGAAATAAGCTCCGCCCCATTAAATAGTTAACATTACTACATCATCACTTGGGTAGTTTTGAAAATTAGCAAGTTTTTGGACGCTCCTTATTTTCAAAATTACCCAAAGGATGTAGAAATCTTAATTAGTTCATGGGGCGGAGCTTATTTCACACCAATTTCAGTTTAAATAACTAAATAATTATAAGAATGTAATTATCCTATAAATCAGAGATTTGTTAATCCATATATGCGTGATGATAAAGGTTTGTGTTTCGAGGCTTACTTTCAGCGACACGAGATTATTTTTAAATTCATACAACTCTTTCTACAAAAAACAACTTCACGTCAATTGCCTTGTCTAGAACTAAAGTTTCAATATTAGTAAGAGTGCCAGAGCGCCTGAGTGCCCACATATCATTATGAAACTAATCTTTTAACCTTAACGAAAGACATTTAATTTCCCTTTGAGAATTATAACTTATCTTCTACCCATCCACCTCGCATTTCTCTCGTTTTATTAGATTCTATTTTAAGTATTATTATTATTATTATTATTATTAACTGTTACAATATGTAAAGTATGTGAATAAAGTGCAGCAACGTTGCCTGTTGTAAAACCATCTCCATATATAAAAAATACAATATATTTATATTCTCAACAATGTTAACGTAAAAAGTTGTTATTGACTAAAGAACCAAGTAAATCCATCACCGAAATGTCCGCAACCTTCCTTCCTAAAGGCTTGTGACGTCACGCGTAAAAACACTGTCTCCGACCAACCCCGCCGCTAGGTGGCGCTTTTGGTTCCCGATTGCAGGATGTCACTCCGACTCTCATGCATAATTCTACGTCTATCTATGGTCCTTCTTCCTCTTCTGCTTTCACAATGTTTTTGCCTTTTTTAGACGAAGACCGCTTTTACACTCAATAGAAAAATTTTTCTTAATTCAATTTTTTATAGTTTCAGTTTTAACTCTCTCTCTCTCTCTCTCTCTCTCTCTCTCTCTCTCTCTCTCTCTCTCTCTCTCTCTCTCTCTCTCTCTCTCTCTCTCTCTCTCTCTCTCTCTCTCTCTCTCTCTCTCTCTCTCTCTCTCTCTCTCTCTCTCAATTCCTGTTCGTTCATGTGTTATATATATATATATATATATATATATATATATATATATAAATTATCACAGTCCAAAGACATTTTGCCTTCCTATCAAATTAATTGCAACAAATACTTTCAATGAAACGTGTATTATCAGAACCAATTGAAAGCATTTCTCTTCAGTATACGATTGTATCGTATTAGAACGTATTGTAGACAAACAACGAACTCTATCTGAAGGACTGAAACAAAATCGGATGAAAGAACCTTCTTCAAATATCTTTATTCCTTCTTCAGTAAACGCAAAACGCATCCCCAAAAATTTATTATTTCAATTTGCAAAACCTTTTAAAAGAAACTTTCACGTCAAGACTAAAAATAGAAATGGTGAAAAAGAGAAAATTACTTTGTTGTACATTTTGTCTTACCGAGACGGGTAAAGAAAAACTAAATGGAAGCAATCAACTTCCCATGTATAAGGAATGACCCACTCGACCTAACTTTCAATTAACAATTTTTACTACCTATATGGTGTCATCAGTTAAACGGGAATGAAAACACAAGTTAATGTCAACCGGGTCTTCGTATACTCGTACTATATATATATATATATATATACAGGGCGTCCCAAAAAAATGTATACACACTTTAACAGCTGATAGCTCAATTGATGTTTCTTTCTTTCCAAGTTAAACCCATTAGAATTAATAATGGCAGTCAGACTAAGCTTTGAACAAAGGAAATTCATTCTAAAATGCTACTGGAAGTGTGAAAACGCAGTTGAAGTGCAAAGACAGTTTAGGAGGGAGTTTCAAACAGATCCACCAACGCGACTTACCATCACTCGAATTAGAGATAAGTTTGAAGCCGATGGAACTGTTCAGAATGTCCACAAGAAGCGTTCCGGAAGACCACGGACATCGACAAGCCCCACAAAGCAAGAAAGAGTACTGGAAACGTATCACCAAAGTCCAAGAAATATGTGCGGCAAGCGAGTCGTGAGGTAGGAATTTCAGAATCGTCTGTCCAACGCACTTTGAAGCGCTGTCAATGGAAAAGTTACATTCCAAGATTATTCCATGCTATTAATGAAGATGATGATCCGGACCGAAGAGTGGAGTATTGCGAGTGGTACTTGGCACGATGTGGATGTGGATTGGACGAAGGGGTTTCGTAGAATACCCTCCGCGTTCACCAGACCTCACACCACTAGACTTTTTTTTTATGGGATACTTAAAAGACAAAGTCTACGCTGTAAAACCTGCAACAGTCGCTGAATTGAGAGCAGCCATTGAACGAGAATGCACACAAATACCAAACGAAATGTTTCGTGATGTTTGCGATTCCATTGCTTCGCGTTATCAGCAGTGCCTGGACCAGAACGGACGTCAGTTTGAAAACAGGCGTTGACAAAACAATTAAATAATGTCTGTAGATTCTATTACATTTTGAAAATGAAATGTATTTTAATAAACACTGCCTTTATAATTATTTAAAGTGTGTATACATTTTTTTGGGACGCCCTATATATATATATATATATATATATAAAGTCGATGGCAGAAATAAATGAAACGTTGGATACTGTAGTGTAGAAAATTAAGTTCATTGTTTTTACATAATCGCCATTCAACTTTCATCTTTCTGTCATTCGTTCACAAAATTCAAACGCTTTTTCTCCATTCTGAAACAGTTCCTCTCATTAGAGCGGAGCGATCGTTTTTCTTAATTTTAATGCACAATTACGTCACTAATTCGACTAAAGTAAACGAATGTTTTTTGTCGCATTCTCTAAAATAAATATTGATTTTCTCTTCACACGTATTTCCTTCCCTCTTTTGGGGTACAAAGAAAACTAAAGCTTTATAATTGTTTAGAAAAATGTATGCGACGTAAGTGGAAACGCGTATACCTTTATAGAGAAATGGGTATCGTTTAAAACTGTAATTTGCTTCGATGAAGGCGTGCGTTGAATGAGAAAGCGGAAAGCGTAACTCCTTCCTCGCATCTGATCACTAACTGAAGAGATTCGAGAGAATATTGCCAAAATCTAATTAATTGCCATCTCTAAACTAGTGACAAAATGATACCTTTCCCTTTTCTGGCTTTTTTTTTATTGATGCAACCGAAAGCTGCTGCTGCTGCTGCTGCTGCTGCTGCTGCTGCGAGAGTTTCGTGACGGGGGTAAGGGGTAAGGGATAAGGGATAAAGGGATAAGGGATAAAGGGTAAAACGGGTAAGGGAAAGTGGGAGAAGGGGAGTGCAGACCATTTTATAGAGTATAAAAGAGAGCAGCGAAAATTAGTTTTGAATTGCACGATCGTCAACATTGATGCATTTTTGGGTGATATTTTTGTTGTCTTTTGTGAAATGAATAACATGATAAATGAGTGAAGCACAAAAGCCCTTTTAATGATGGTCGCAATTTAGGTGCTTCTTGGTCCAGTTTTTCAACATCTATAATGACGATAAATTAAGCAGTTTCCATAAATAATTAAACCAGCCATATATAATTAGTAATATTAATAATATCATATAATAATAATAGTAATATTAATAATATGATATAATTATATAATATTAATATCTAATTTTGCTGGAAATGCATTAACCGAAAGCAACGATCATAATATGGTTGAATCTCTGTAGGAATCACATTATATAGAAACGATTGAAAGTTGAAATAGCAGAAGACAGACATATTAATCTAGCTTTGATATATTTATCTATTTAAAAAGGTAAAGGTTTTCAATCCCTCTCCTTCCTTTGACTATTTTCATGGAAGGAATTGATAGCGAGTGAGCGATTAAATAGGCCAACCATTAAGCATTTAAACTGGCAACGCATTAAAATCCGACGAAATTCTGAGGCCGTTCTCCAATATGATACAAAAGACGTCTCGATCAAAGGCTGCGTCGCCAAGGTTACAATGAATAGAGGATGCATTCCGGACTTTGGGTCTTCAGTATTTCGGGCTTTTAGTTTTTCCGACCAAGCGAAGGAGGCGTCGAAGAGGCCCTTCCATAATTTGGTGGAACAAGGCGCCAGTCCTTAATAAGAATCGTTCCAGCCGTGTACGTTCACGGTTCAGTGGTCAATCACGAATAGATTTGTGACACGAGGAACGGAGAGACCGTTCTTGCATACTTATACGTTCAATAATCCTTACACGTACGCCTTGTCCGTAAAGGACGTATACACACACCCGTCTCTACATACATCTCGATGATCAGAGCCTCGAACGGATGCTTTGTGTACTCCGAATCTAAGATACAGTGTATGCACTTCCCATCACGTCATAGTTATGAGAGAGAGAGAGAGTTACAAGGAGTTACAAGGAAAAGAAGTACCTCAAAAGGCCTTGCGGCCCATACCGAGGAGGTACCAATGGCAACGGGTGCCAGGGAAAATTTTGTAAAAGTTTATTTTTCTTTCAACTATCCTAGCAGTAGTAGAAAACTGGATAGAAAAGTAGAAGGCTCTCTCCCCACCCTCCGCTCCCTCCCTGCCAGAAGCAGGTACGGAAAAAGGTTGAAGAAAATACCCTGACCCTGGAAAATTAGCCAAGGAAATTTTACAGGAAAGTGGAGAATATATAAATAGCTCTATATTTAGCTTGCTCACAGAGACACCGAGCAAGCGAACTCCTGCAGAGTTTTCTGAGGTTTTAATCTTAAACTATGAGTGTGTTCAGTACTTTGTCTAGCCTATTTTTAAACAGATTTACACTGACTGGAAACAACCTCTGAGGGAAGTTGGTTCCAGATATTAACTATTTTATAGGAAAAGAAATTTCCGCAGACTGAGGTCCTAAATGTCTTTACACACTCAAATAGTGTGCAAGATTTCGTCTACCCTTTTCTTGAACTGATCCACAGAGGAACTGTTCACAAATTCCGAAGGTAACCTGTTCCATGTGTCACAGATCTTATACGTAAAGTAATTCCCACACACACTAGTCCTAAACCGTTTCAAATCCAACTTCCAACCATTGTTGCGAGTTGGGTTATCATTTAAACTAAACATACTTCTAAAATCGACATCGTTGAACCCGCGTAAGAGCTTGAAAACCTCGATCAGTTGACCGCGCAGCCTCCGAGTTTCAAGCGAAAACAAGTTCAGGGCGCGTAACCGTCGATTGTAGCCCATATGCCTAACGGAAGGGATTAACTTTGTGGCCCTCGCCTGCACTCGCTCCAGCCTCTCAATATCTTTCCTGAGGGTGGGCGACCAGAACTGCACAGCATACTCCAGGTGCGGCCGAACAAGGGAATTGTACAGTGAGAGCACAATCTCCTTGTTCCGAAACTGAAATTGCCTCCTGATATAACCAGTTTCTGGGCTTTCTTTTCCACCTCTACACACTGTTTCGTAAACTTAAGGTCGCTGCTAATTAGCACACCCAAGTCCTTTTCTAAATCAGTCACCTCGATATTACTACCCAACATCGAGTAGTCCGACTTGGGATTGGCGTAGCCAATGTGCATCACTTTGCATTTACCCAAGTTAAACGGCATTTGCCATTTTTCGGACCACTCTCCTATCCTACCTAGGTCCGCACGCAGTTCCTCGATCGCTTCGGGCGTCCCAACATTGGCCCCAAGCTTGGTGTCATCAGCGAATTTGGCGATCCGACTGACGATGCCACCGTCGATATCATTTATGTAAATGATAAACAACAGCGGCCCCAAAACGGAACCCTGAGGAACCCCACTAGTGACCGAGGCCCAACCCGAACTAGCACCTTTAATTACAACCCTCTGCCGCCTATTCTTCAGCCAGTTTTCAATCCACCTACCTATTTCCCCACCGATACCCAGCGCTTTGCAGCCGACTCTGGGTGGCACCCGTAGATTTCGTTCAAACGCAAACCACAAAGAGAGAAGAATTACCACAGAGAAGCAAGAAGGCTCTCCCCTCCTCTTCATCTTACCTGCCCACAGTGGGGAGATTTGTAAATGAGAGAGAGAGAGAGAGAGAAGAGAGAGAGAGAGAAAGAGAGAGAAATACATTATACAATTCCAATTCATTTGTTACGAGTCTAAATCGTCATAATAGTTAACGTTTCAGTGAGTGATTCGGAATCATTTTCGCAATTAATTGGAAGCGATTCTCGGGATAATTCAGAAGCCGTGAGATTGCGACACTAATTCATCACACGCTCTCTTGTCACCAACTCTCGTCTGACAGAAGTTTTTTCTCTCTCTCGCATAAAATGGTGCACTAATTAAAACGATTTAATTATATATATATATATATATTATATATATATATATATATATATATACTGAATAATTAAACCCTACAAATTTTATGACAAATTCAACAATAATTACGCTCAGTTGATAATAAATAATGAACTTAATGAACGAATACAGGAAACTCGTTTAGAGAATAAGAGAATAACGAAACGATAGAGGAGTAGGAGTGGGGGACAGGCCGACAGCACCCCACCGAAAGCCTAACCAACGCAGAGTAAAATCACTATGTTAAAGTAATTAAAAACTCTTGTTACTAAAAAGGATTGCAGAAAGGATCTCCTTTGCCTTCGGGGCAGCTTTGATTTTGTAGAGATTATACATATCACTACATGTCGGTATGGCGCGGCACTCACATTCTATCTAATGTTAGAATCTAATATTATAATTGAACATGCGTGTAAAATTCACATTTGAAAAGTCGTGAGTGATATGATGATGATCTACAGATCTACAGAAGCTAAGGCTAACAAAGACCCTAAGATCCACTCTAAGGTTAGCCCGAGAGAAAGGAAAGAGTAGGGGGTTAAGAGAAGAGAATAAGGGGTTAAGTAAGTAGCAAAACCAATCACTCGTGGGTTAACATTCATTCAGAAAAAGAGAAAAAAGACTCACCTTCATCATCCGCCGGCCACTGCCGACAAGTCAGAAAAATAGTCGGAGAGAATAGGAGAGGGGTGAAAGATGAAAAGAAGTAAAATAAGAACGCTTACAAACGATGCAAACACAGTCTTAACTCACTGTCATACCATGCAAACTACAGACATGCAAGTAAAGAGAGTTATAGACATGCAAGTAAGGAGAGGATAAAAAAAAAAAATTGGGTTAGTTTACGCTATGAGCTACATCTACGTTCGTGTTAGTCTATTTTTTTTTTTAATAATTTTATTGCTGGCATCACACGCTGGCATGTCACAAGCTGGCATTAATCGTCAACAGACTCATCCTCGACCACCAACCCCAGAGCTCCTGTTGCTAATTGTTTTTTTTTTTAATTTTAAACAACGTTAATATTTTTAAAATGCCTGTCTAGACGGTTTTTAAATACATTAACGCTGGTAGAGTTCACGACGGACGCGGGAAGATTATTCCATTTATCAATTACTTTAAACGTAAAGAAGTTTTTAGTGATATTAGTAATGAAACGTCTGCCACGCAACTTAAATCCGTTATTACGAGTATTGCTATCATCGGAAGTGAACAATTTGTCAAAATTTACGTTATCGATGTTATTAACGATTTTGAAAACTTCAATAAGCTCCCCCCCTTAATCTCCTAGTTTTGAGTGAATGCAAGTCTAACTTTTTAATCCCATCTTCATAAGGCTTGTTTCGCAATGTCAGAATTAGTTTCGTGGCACGACGCTGAACCCTTTCTAACCTATCAATATCCTCACGTAAATACGGGCACCAAAACTGAACGGCATATTCTAGATGAGGCCTGACTAGGGACTTGTAAAGGGGCAATATAATATCCTTCGATTTAAATTCGACATTACGCGCTATGAAGCATAACATCCTATTGGCTTTTGCGCAAGACTCCAGGCACTGGTTCCTAACTTTTAAATCCTTAGATACGCGTACGCCTAAATCTACTTCCTCGTCAACGCTCGCTAACTCTCTATCATCCATCGTGTACATGTAATTATTGTTACGAGAACCTATATGCAAAACTTTACATTTGTCTACGTTAAATTGCATCTGCCACTTATCCGTCCACTCCATAATCCTATTTACGTTGTCTTGGAGCCTATTTCTATCTATAAAATTCTAACAAATTAGTTAAACAAGATCTATAGCGTCGAAACCCATGCTGACTACTATTAATCAAATCTCGACTTTCTCAGTGATCGATACGATCCCTAACTACAGATTCCAAAAGTTTACCGACAATTGACGTTAAACTAATGGGCCTATAATTGCTAGCTACTGGGCGGTCGTCTTTTTCAAAAGTGGGCGTGACGTTAGCTAATTTGAAGTCTTCAGGAATAATCCCCGTTTCCAGTGACTGATTAAAAATCTTCGTTAAGGGACCTACAATAACGTCTTTCAAATCTTTCAAATGTCTGGGATAAAAAGCGTCAGGGCCTGGAGCCTTGCTAACTTTTAGCCTATCGATATAATGCGCAATCTCACCCTCGTAAACAGTTATTTCATCCAAAATAGTCTCGCTACTAAATGGAACGATATCGTCCCCGTCGGGGACATTATTTACGTCTTCTACGGTAAAAACTGTCGCAAAAAAGTTATAGAAAATACCCGCCATCGCCTGAGCGTCAGAAGCCAAAGCGCCGTTAACATCCACTAGAGGGCTTATGTTATATTTTATCGGCTTACGATTATTGACGTATTCAAAAAACTTTTTTGGATTATATTTACTATCCCCAGCTATAAGTATCTCTAAATTACGCTTAGCATTCCTAACTGATCTTTTAACCTGACGTCTAAGCTCGATATATCTATCAAAGTTAGCTGCCGTGCCATTGCGCTTATTAAGTCTATACGCTCTGTTACGCTCGTTTATGAACTCGCTTATTTCCCTAGTCCACCACTTGGGCCTACCATGATTTCTAGCGCGCTTGGGCCTACGAGGAATAAACTCCCTTTCAATATTCATAAAACTTTCTTTAAACGCTCCCAATGCAAATTTGCGTCATTACCCATAAATACGTTAGCCCAGTCCACTACTCTCATCCTATCCGCAAAACTATCAAAATTAGCCCTAGGTACGAAAATTAGGGACTTCTATTACGTTATTAACCTTAGCGTTTTCTATCAATAACTTAGACCTAAGAATTTGATGATCACTACATCCTAAACTCTCGCCTACTTCTAAACCTTCGACTATATTTTCGCCGTTCGTCATCACCAAATCTAAAATATTGTCACCGCGCGTTGGTTCGGTAACCATCTGTCGTAAAAAATTATCTTCCATGAACTCAATCACTCTCAAACCCTCCTCATTACCAGTAAAATTCTCGTAATTAACATTAGGGCAGTTAAAGTCTCTGACAATTATACTCTTCCGATTGTCAATAAAGTTACCAAGAAGTGAGTAAAATCTAGTATCGGTATCGAGGGGTTGAACGGAAGGTCTATAACCAACAACAAAATTAAAACTAATACTACGCGCCTAACTTCAACGCATATCGCATTAATTGCTGCCGGAAAATCTATCTTAACCTCGATAGCCCTAAGGGAATTACGAATGTACAGCAAAACGCCGCCACCAATCCTATGTAACCTATCATTAGTAAAGAGTTTAAAACCAGGTGTATATCAAGTTCCCCCAACAAGTCCCGAGTCACGGTATTTAACCACGTTTCAATGATAGCAACTATATCGTAGTTGCCGGAATAAATTATTGCCTTAAATTCGTTTAATTTATTTCCAATACTACGCGCGTTACAATAAAAGATGTTTAAATTATTTTTTACCACGGGCCCGCGTTTTAAACTATTTTTCACGTCGGGCCCGCGTTACCCGGACCCACAACGTTTAAAGAAGGCTTCGACCTATACAGCTTTCGCACGTTTTCGTCAATTAACCTACCTAGCCTAGCATTACCTATTTCATTAAAATGCACCCCCATCTTTTATAAAAAGGCTAGGATCACTGAATTCTGACCACAGCTTTACGAAGGGTACATTTTCCTCAGCACAAATCTCGTCTAATTTAGTATTCAAAAATATCGTTTTAGACGTAATCCTAAGACCCAAACCGTGCCTTGGGGTAATACCTAGAACTAAAGACCTATCTGACCACGCCTTTAGGGACCTAATTAACCCCCTATATCTCTCCAAAAGGAAAGGCACTCTCGTATCGGGCCTATACGAGTCGTTGCCCCCCTACCATCGTCACCAACATCGAGTGACGGGAGGCAACGTCAATCCTATCCACTTGTCTCTAACTCTGTCAACCCTGGCTCCTGGGAGACAGACCCTCCTCCTCTTGGTTGGATGCCGTTCAACGAACTCTGTGTCCATGTGGCGCACTAAAGAGTCCCCAATTAAAATAGTTTCCCCCTGATTCACGTCCCTTTCCAAATGGGCGAAAGGGCTCGAAACCTCGATAGGGAGGGGGATTCTTATCACCTAACGTACGCGGCCTAGCTCCACCCTTAACTTCTCTAAATCCCTCCCCATCTACTAATCTCGAACCAACCTTAACCCCTTCCTCAACTCTATCCAACCTTCCCGATAAGCAACCTAAACTAGAAACTAGGTTACGCACCTCACCCTTCAAATTACTAACGTCTTCAACGTTAGTATTGGTTCGGCTTTCGTCAACCGTAGCCCTATCCCTACCTCATCAAGCGTTGCAAGTCTTTCCGTTACCTCACGTACACTGCGTTTTATGTCAACGATTTCCTCCCTTAACTCGCAAAAGAAAAACTGATCTCTCGGTAATCGCCATAGGACCGCCGTTATAATCTTTAAAATCCGAATACCACCGGTTTACCCCGGGGTCCCGACAAAAGCCCCCTAGGACAAAAGCCCCCTGGACAAAAAACCCTCAGTTAAAGTGCAAAGTAGGACAAAAGCCTCCATTTTTTATATTATTGTTCGTGTGCTATAAAGTAATCCGAAACAAATATTATAATCTTTGTCTATGTTGATTCACTCTAGTTGATCACTGTTTTGTCTACCTGAATGGTTAGGTTAGTTTAGGTTAGGTTAAGTTAGGAACGTGCCACAAAGGAGCATCAACAGCGTTTGAAGAACCTATGTCTGGACTATGTGAATGAGAGGAAGACCTTGGAGGAATTTCTGAATGGTGTAGGTCACAGCATTAGGTAGAAGTAAAATGAACTTTAAATGAACCTTAACACTTAATGAACTTTTTAATATTGTGGTTTATTTGTTTGATTTTCCCTAGATATGGTATGATGTTCCTTTGATAATGTTCATTTTTATGGTTGTGTAAATAATTTTGTGCTCCCGTAAAATAGTGAGCTATAAATTTATAATGCAAGTGTTAACGTGTGCTACTGTATAATACTTATAAAGCTCACTTTGCCTAGATAAGGCATGATGATCCTTTTATAATGTAATTTTTTATGGTTGTGTAACTATTAGCGTTAATGTGTGCTACTGTATAATACTTATAATGCCTTCCTTATTGCAGTCTTATGATATAATAAATGTAATATTTTACATGTCAGAGAAGTGTTCATAAACTGTAAATAATAAAGAATAAAAATAATGATTAAAAAAATTCTTATTATTATTTTTTCTAGGGGGCTTTTGTCCTACATACGGTTTACCCCACACCTAACACACGACGCTTTCTGCGACGGCATCGCGAAGTTAAAATTAGTTTATAACCGTCACAAGTTTAAGTTAAATTAAGCCGGCACACTATGAAAACTTCTAAATCGCTAAAAACCACTAATATTCAATTATTTAACTATAACAATGTGAATATAAACGCAAGTATATAAAATTCAAAACTTTCCAAAAGTAAAATTATTTGCAATATGCAAAAGTAGAAGCAATATCAGAGAGCTCAGGAAATGCGTCCGTTCATGATTTAGCATGAGATATACACGTTGTACTCCAATTTTCATTCGAGTACAATTCCAACTTATATGCATTAACTAACCTAAGTATGCAAAGATAATGGTACTTGTAGGTTATCTCCCACCCCCCACGCTTGATTTGTCATCGTGGCAAATAGCATGAAGTCGCAGTAAATTCATTCTGGCTGAAAAAGCAATAATTAAATTGTGCAAAGGATTGGTATTATCTACCGAAATAGATACTATTAAATATATAATTTGGCTCATGTAATAATTATTGATACGATTTATTTTTTAAACTAATTTATGGCCGGATTCTGAAGGATCGCCATTATAAAGTTAAGGATCACCTGAAGATCAGGGCCCCCAGCCTTTTTTAGTTAGCTTTATAAGGCTGACTAACGAAAATATCACGACTTAACCTAACCAATCATCAAGGGCGTACAGTTGACCTAATGATTGGTTAGGTTAGGTCTTGATATTTTTGTTAGTTAGCGTTATAAGGCTAACTAAAGAAGGCTGGGGACCCTGATCTTCAGGTGATCCAAAGTTAATGTAAGTTGTATAACAAATCAACAACCAATGTGCATCAAACATTCTAGAACGAAATGCTCGTTTGATTGTTCTGCGTGCGTGCTATTTGCCACGATGACAAATCAAGCGTGGAGGGGGGGAAATAACCTACAAGTACCAAGATAATTATTGGGTTACATCATTATGTTTTTTTATTCTAATTATGCAGTATTGATGGTATTTCGATTCTGTTTTCCAGTGTAGCTCGGAAATTGGTCAGTTCAAGTACCATAACAGAGCTTAAGAAATGCAATATTAGGGCAAATGTCACTATATAAATCGGGTGACATTATTTTTATGGTCATTTTTGGACAGAGAGGCTTTATCGAGTTGATCATAACTTCGTCTAAAAATCTGTTTTGACCCACAAAAATGATTGCAACTGTAAATTTTGATGAAACTACATGTTGGAAAATTTTTATTTTGACTCATAGGTTAAGAGGCCCGTTAAGTCATGCATGGACTTAAGAAAATATAAAGTATTTTGTACCAAAAAATATCTTCAGCCGAGCCTATTACCAATACACTGACGATGTAACTAAAATCACTCCTATAAGACTTAACAATTATGTATATTACGCATCATCATTAAGTTAGCAATTGATAAATTATTTCCACTCATAGAAAAACAACGAAAGTTTACGTTTTCAACAGTACTGCACGACTGCACGTCACAAATAACATTTTAAAAGTACCGCAGTTACGTGACATAAAAGCGGGCAAAAATCCAAACCCACCTTGGTTTTTTGGGGTTTTGAGTATTTTTAGTCTTTGGGGGGTTCCTGGAGGAAAATAGTAATTAACTCCTGATAACTTCCCAAAATGTTTTTCCTTCGATAATTTCTAATTTTAATTATATTATTAACACTTCATTCATTATTTTCAGTAAAAATTCAAAATTAAAGATTACGTTGGAGGGTTTAGTGCTTTGTTCTAGTTCCTGTGACTTGTCTATACATATATAAATTATATATATATATATAAACTACAGCAACAAAGTACATACTGTATGACTGTACAATCACAAACTCAAAGCTACTTTCTAAGACAATTAAATTAACATGCGATACATTAGTTAAGGTAGTTGGCTAGTAAGTAGTATACTAGTTACCCCAAAACTGTCATTCATTGCCTGTGAACTTTTATCTAATTGTTTACATTCATACTACTAGATGGCAGCAAATCAAGTTCATCATAGTTGTTCATGGTAGAAGGATTTACACCATTATCCACATCATTCATAAGGAAATGTAATTCTTACGGTTAACTTTAGTTAGAATTTAGTAGTGAGAGTGAGTCGTAATTTAATGACAATTTTATCTTTCAAATATATCATATACAAATAAATATTTTTAGCTCACATCCTTTTAAATTGACACTATCAACAGTAAAATAAGAAACAGCAAAACTCCAAACGCAATTTAGGTTTTTTGGATCAAATGTAGAATTCGGACCCCAGCCTTCTTTAGTTAGCTTTATAAGGCTAACTAACGAAAATATCATGACCTAACCTAACCAATCGTCAAGGGCGTACAGTTAACCTAACGATTGGTTAGGTTAGGTCGTGATACTTTCGTTAGTTAGCCTTATAAAGCTAACTAAAGAAGGCTGGGGTCCGAATTCTACATTTGATCCGGTTTTTTTAATTTTATTTAACCGGGTTTTTAGGGGTGAGATTTTCTGAGTTTTTTTTTTTGTATTAATTTAGTATTCATGTTATCCTTTATTTTCCGATGTCATCTAATGCGTAAGTCGGTACACGGGATAAGTGTACGCATGGTGTGAATGAACTCTGACGCTATTCTTTTCATTATACTTTTTCCTGCTTTCCTGTAAATCTTCTTTCACCACTATTTTCTCTCAGTAGTGGCTGGCGGAAGAGGGGGAGAGAGAGAGAGCCTTGTCTGTTCAATACTTTACTATTAGTACTATTCCTGTGTGACAGCTCGACACGTCTGTACGTGTAAGCATGGTATTAAGTTTTCAGTGTTCTTTATTCATTGCTATTTCTAACTTTTCTACTTCCTTGTTGGGCTAGCCTAGAGTGGATCTTAGTCTTTGTTAGCCCGTAACTCAGTAATTCTGTAACTCTGCATAACAATAAACACGAATTCTTTTATTATTAATACTTTATTGTAACAGAATAAAAAAAATTTGTTTGTTAACATTAAGGTAAATTTTCTTACCCTCGTGTAATACTCTACCCATTTGAAAAGTTATATATTTACTAAATACGTTTAAAATAGAGTAACATTAGTTTAATTGCACAAAAAAAAATTGGAAGATGCTCCAAAACGTATGTTAATACTTAGATCAGTGGTCGGGGAACAGGGGTAAATTACCCAAATGGGGTAAATTTAAAACTTTTGGGGGTAATGCGTGCGGTATGAGAGACACTTTGTGCTGATATTTTTTTCGTATATTTTTATTTTATTTTGTTACATAAATGTGGCGTTATTCTAAATTTTAGAATATTACGAATTTACGTCCTGATTACGTCCTCAAATATATTTTGGGGTAATACCCAAAAAAGTTCGCCGACCAGTGACTTAGATGAATGGAACCTTTACTGTGGAGCCACAAAAATTTTTAACTTTTTGAAAATTGGCGATGTATCCCCATGAGGGGACGTGACAGTGATAAATACAGATCTAACTCTCTGTCAGGAAGACGGTAGAGAAATAGGACGGTGGCTTTCTGATGGTATAACGGCATTTAAATAGTAACAGGAGTTGGCAGTCCGATAAAAATTACGAATGGGACCACTAACTACCACAGTACTTTGGTACATGATGCACTGTCCAGTGGAAGTCGTCTAATAAGAAGGGTATCTATATCAACAAGAGCAGAAAGCGGAGAGAAACCATTGGAAGAGACAAGAACGGACTAGGAAAGCGAAGGGGCTGAATTCTCTACCATAAAGTTCAGAAGCGAAAAAAAAACCGAACGATTATGAAAGCAACAAAAAGATAATGTGTCTAAGGAGAAAATATCACTCACGAGTCTATAGGACATCATTTGGAAGTGTTCTTGCAAAATAGCATGCAATTCCCACAATGCCTGCAACATGATAAGATATCATATATGCTCGTAGCTTTCACACTAAATGTTGAGATTTAAACACTTATTCAAATGATTGTATATACTGATTGTGTGTTATCTGCATGAATGTGCAACTATTCTCGCCATTTTCGACAATTTAATTGGTGAAGTCAGATTCCCCTCCCCTCCGAGTCTCTCTCTCTCTCTGTGTGTGTGTGTGTGTGTGTGTGTGTGTGTTGTATATAATGAAATCTTTGTTAATATTTTTTTTCAAAGCGTTTTTCATGTGAACATTCAACAAACGTGATAAATAAATATATAAAAAAAACCTAAAGTTCATCGTCTGATTTTTATAAAAGTAAAACAAAATTATCTGAAAAACTCTGACTTATTGCACCTTCTACGTGACCTATTTATGACATATTAGTGACCTATTCACCACTAACCAAGTCCTGGTGAAGTTAAAACAGAAAAGGATGGGGAAACTAACGAAGAATTGTCGTGGTTTTGGTTCGTCTTTTCGCCATCAAAGACGACAATGTCATTCTAGGATTCACCAAATTCACCGATGCAGTTTCGCCAAAATGGTCTACGCAGTTTCTATTAATCATGCGTTATCCTACAACGGGACAGTTTTTTTTACCAAATACTTTCGAGGGTGAACCGCATGCCACAAATGGAATAGTGGGTGCGTATCTTTAAAATTAAAGGGTCTCGTCAAAGCCTACCTCTGTCTACAGTCAGTCCACACGTTGACATAAATAATGTTAGTGATTTTATACGAAAGATTTTGAACAGAAAATTTGAAGTCGGTGAAAGTTTTACTTTTAAGCTCCCAAATTACTATAAAATTTTAAGTTCATCTTCACAAATTTTGACCCACTGCCCTCGGATGTGAAGCTCAAACTTTTCTTATGGCTTTCTTTTGAAAATCTCTTGACCGACTGTCATTTCCGCATTTCACGAAAGGTGTACTGACTTTTGTGAAGGCGTGGAGGGACTAGGTTAATCCGCAGACTTTTGTTTCGTATTCTGAATGCAGAAATGGGGTTTATCAGATATATTTCGGAGGTGAAAATCGTCCCCTTTGAAAGCGAGCTCATTTATATGCGAGCAAATGTACTTGCATAAAGAATTTCACAATTCATTCAAAATTGCCTTTCACAAAAGCGCTTCGTGCACTTACAGGAAAATGTAAAAAAAAAATATATATATATATATAAAGATTTATTAATAAACAAATCGCTATAATGAACAAAACAACTCATTAGTTTTTATAAACAACAATTCATTATTATAATTAAATGGTGTCGATCTAGGATTGTTTGCAATGAAAACAGGAAGAGGAAAGTGCGGTCGAAAACACAATACTACGAAGATGATGATCATTGTCACCATTAAAAATTACCTTAAATTGATTCTTTCATGAATGACGTGAATTAAGAACAAAACAAGAGACATTCACGTACGCATTTCATTTCAGTGCCTTTATGCGACTTTGTGACGTCAAAGACTCGACGCCAAACGGATTATTATCACGTCTTTCCATGGCACTGAGGTCGAGTGACACCAAATTACTGACCTCTCCTTCCTTTGCCTCTTTGACTTTTTATTAAGTCTTCCCAAGTCCCTAAAACTACTTTTAAAGAACCTAAGATACTCCCCCCCCTCCTCCTCTGACTCCTCAAAAAAAAAAAAAAAGATAATAATGCATCTATGCGCGGATGACCTTCGAAAAACGCGTAAAAAACGAAAGTAAAAAATAAAAACAATGAAATATTTAGTTGCTAAATTTTCCGCTTCGAGTCCGTGCTCGCGCGCGCGTGTGTGCGCGTTCATTTTACTTATTCATGTGGGTGTTTTTTACTTCATTTTTGTTTATTTTTCGTAATTTCTTTTATGTTTATTTTCTGCTTTATTTTCCAGATTTATTTTCTTTTATTTTAGTGTTTATTGTCCATTAACTGCCCTTCGTTTCTACTAACTAATTCTATTTTTATTTTTGTTTTTAGCCTATCATTTTTTATCCATTTCTTCTTCTTCTTCTTCTTCTGCTTCTTTTGAACTTGGAATACGGTCTACGAATGTCTTTTGTCTTCATTTTGTCCATCTCATTACTTTGAGGATTTTAAGCGATTTGGACAGTTTTTACGCTATTTATTTTGTATTTATTGCCGCGAGCTTGATTTTATTAACATAATGTAAATATATTCAAATTTACTCTTACTCTTCCTTTGCCTCCGTTTCCGCAAAAGGATATTTATGTTTTGAATACTCATTATTATTTTAATATGATAAAACGAATGAGTGAAGTTTGGTAACGGATAACGGAAACAAACGCTGAATGAAGCGTTATTATTATTATTCTCGTTAAAGAAATATGACAAATAAAGTGAGGAAGTAAATTAATTTTAAATTGGGTTCAAAACAATTTATCACTCGCTTCCTCACTTCAATTCTTGTATTTCTTTAACGAGTACTACGAAGCTTCAGTGCTCAACACCTTCTTTCATCGTCTACAGTAGTTTGCTTCAGGATGTCTTACGCATAGATTATATTACGTGGTTTGATTTAGTGTTTTGTTCTGGTGTCTCAAATTGATGTCTGAGCGCTGGCATCATCTCGAGTTACGATATCTCAATAATTTTAACCTAATGTTTGTTCTATTAATTAAACCATATAAGTAGCAATTTTCGATGAAACAATTTATTATAAGTACCTCTACTGAAGAAGGAATATGAAGCGCCGAAACGTTTGGTAACTTAAAATAATGAAGAATTTGAAACTATTTGCATATTATTATGTTACTACTGTTGTGTGTGTGTGTGTGTGTGTGTGTGTGTGTTCTAGCTAAGATATATTTTAATTGTGCAGTAAGAATTGTTATATTTTAGATGGTTTATTCTTTCACATCTCCACTTTAAGACCTTAATTGCCCTTTCAATTTATATATACGAAACACACACACACACACACTCTCTCTCGCTCTCTTCCCTCCCCCCCTCCCGTACTTCCCGTCACTATATCCTTCTATCCAAATCTCTCCTTTCGTCCTCTTCGCTTCCATAACCTTTGGGTGATCTGTTTCTCTACTTAGGATAAGTATCCATCATTTTCTTTTATTTTCCCCATTCGGAACACTCCTGAGAACCCTCGGCTCAAATTTTGCTGACGGAGAATCGAGGGGAAAGGAACGGCGACCTGAGGATTAGTCCAAAAAAGGCATCTGGTTTATCTCGCCAAATTGAATTCACTAATTTTGTAACTCGACAATTCCGAGACTCTGTAATTTAGTGATTCTAAAAAGGTCTTTCTAACATTCAAAGGTTCTATAAAGATTTTCTGAATGGATGACTCGATGCCATTATGATGATGCGATACGACGATTGGCTTTGAGGAAAGATTGTGGTGTCACGCGATGACGGAATGGAACTTCACGTGGTGCCATAATTTAATGAAGATGCGCGTGAATATGCGGTACAGAGTAGCGAATTATCTTTCTGGTTTATCGACGTTTGATCAAACTTGAAAACATCGTGTACGTAAACAATATACTCACCCCAAACGAATTAAAAACAGGGACTTCTGGTGCTGTGACTAACACGCAGTCGGATAAAGTAGTTTGCGGTTTCACAACATGAACCATCGTATCTAGCTCTGCTTGGAAGCGAGAGGAGACCGCTTTCAGTAGATGCTCTAACTTACTCAAAACTTTCGTTGTTTTTCCACATTTTTGAAGGTTTCATTATTATACTGAGATGTATCATATAGTAAGTCAATGTAACAAATGTAATAAGGCCCGTAACGCTGTATACTTCAACTTATCCTATTTACGAGCGTGTGTAAATAGGTTATGAAGCCTATATGTCGCGATTCAGATGAATTTAATTTTGGGGACTCGGTAAGATTCCAATTACTGGAACGGGAAAGCTTTGATCTTTCTTCGATTCATTGCGTTTACAGTTAATAAAAATCAGAAACTGTAACTAAGATATAAAACGAATTTCCAAACAGATTTTATTCAAAATCCTTTTAAAGAAGACTATCCCTGATAACTAATTTTAAAACCCTGAAGCGTTCAAAGTAACTATGAACGAATATATACAAACATGCGTAAAACACACGTTATATTATTAACGATATAAACTCATATTTCCAATTTCTACCGCCGATCGATGAAGGAAACGCAAGGAAGTGGAGTTGTAAATATTTAGTGAAAAATTGTTGCAAAATATCATTATCCAAAATTGTAAATATATTAAATTAATCGGAGTATTTAAATGTATCGAAGTGTGTGTGTGTGTGTGTGTGTGTGTGTATCGGATGAATTTCACAATTAAACGCGTGAAATGAATGAATGATGCAAACCACAAGGAAAGAGAAAAATTATTGCAAGGCCTTTCGTGTATTTAGAAGGGAATGAAGGGAGAAGGCGAGATGACGAAAATATATATATATATGTACAACAGGACGGAAAAATAAAAAGATTATTAGCACATGATTAATAAGAGTTAATTAAAGGCAAAAGGTATTTTAACAGGATATTGTCAATTTTATTTATTCCCGCACTGTTATTGAAATTATTTTTAAAATGGATAAATGCACATTCTAGAATATTCCTTTCAATTATATCTGTGTTTTTAACGAACGCTTTAGAACTATCTCACTTGATACTATGATTACATCTATACATATGGTTAAACAATGCATTAGAATTATTTGCTGTTCTACACGCATATTTATGCTGTTTTACCCTAATATCTAACGTTTTACCCGTTTGGTCTGTATATACTGCGTTACATTGTGTACATCCGATCGAATACACACAGCGAACCGCATTAGTGCTACTAACCACATACTCAAAAAGGGTTAATTATGTGCTAATCTTTTTGTTTTTCTGTCCCGTTGTACATCTGTATTTATTTTCGTCATCTCGCTTTCTCCCTTCATTCCCTGACGAGGTGTACTTCTGAATACACAAAAGAGCTTGGAATCATTTTTCTTTTCCCTTGTGGATTTGCATATATATATATATATATATATATATATATATATATATACACTCGGTTTTAAAATTTTCTTTCCTGTATGCAAAACGTAAATAAGGTAACTTCAAGCCTCGCTTTCAATAAACTGTTTTCTGATCCCTTGGAAAAAGGTGGAGAAGCAGTTCTGAGAAAATAAACATTTAAATAAACGTAGTTTATGAATTTCTCTCTCTCTCTCTCTCTCTCTCTCTCTCTCTCTCTCTCTCTCTCTCTCTCTCTCTCTCTCTCTCTCTCTCTCTCTCTCTCTCTCTCTCGGAGGAACAAGGAGATTGTGCTTTTCGGAACAAGGAGATTGTGCTCTCTCTGTACAATTCCCTGGTTCAGCCGCATCTGGAGTATGCTGTGCAGTTCTGGTCGCCCACCTTCAGGAAAGATATTGAGAGGCTAGAGCGAATGCAGGCCAGGGCCACAAAGTTAATCCCTTCCGTTAGGCATATGGGCTACAATCGACGCTTACGCGCCCTGGACTTGTTTTCGCTGGAAACTCGGAGGCTGCGCGGTCAACTCATCAAGGTTTTCAAGTTCTTACGCGGGTTCAACGCTGTCGATTTTAGAAGCATGTTTAGTTTAAATGATAACCCAACTCGCAACAATGGTTGCAAGTTGGATTTGAAACGGTTTAGGACTAGTGTGTGTGGGAATTACTTTACCTATAAGATGTGTGACACGTGGAACAGGTTACCTTCAGAAGTTGTGAACAGTTCCTCTGTGGATCATTTCAAGAAAAGGTTAGACCAAATCTTGCACATTATTTGAGGGTGTACAAAATTTTCCCTGGCACCCGTTGCTATTGGTACCTCCTCGTATGGGCCCCAAGGCCTTTTAAAGCACTTCTTTTCCTTCTCTCTCTCTCTCTCTCTCTCTCTCTCTCTCTCTCTCTCTCTCTCTCTCTCTCTCTCTCTCTCTCTCTCTCTCTCTCTCTCTCTCTCTCCAGACATACCTCGCATAACACGGATTCGTTCAACGCTGATTCGCCATAACACTGATAAAATCTTGACACCATTCCCCCAACAGCGATGCTTCAGATTCTCTCTTGCACGTTTTTGTAGCAAACATTTTTGACAAAAATGCATTTTTTAACGTTGAATGGAAGAAAGTTAATTTTAAAAATAAACGCGATTTTAAAAACTAGAAAATAATTTTTTTTCCAAAATTAAAGGGGTTAATTTTTAACTAAAAATTAAACATACAGTATACAATGGTAAATAGGGAACAGCTTTTATCTGTGTTTGGCTTGAAGATTGTAATAAAAAAAGAATTCTGCGTAGCGAGATGACAATTCATTTGAAAGCGCTAACGTATGAAGAAACTTTTACTGTTGCTTGTAGCGGTCTCGCGGATGGTTTGACAGATTAAAAAAGAACGTAATAATGAGCGCACTTTTAGCTAAAAATTAAACATATTCGTAACTAAACTGTTTGCAGTTGTTTCACAATTAAAACTAGTTCATTTTCACGCAAAAAGACTGTTTTTTCAGATTTTTCTTTATCATTGACGTCTGAGAAAGAAACACTTTATTTCACATTGATTACATTCCCCAATCAACGCTGATTCACATAACGCGATACTTTCCGCGGACGAATAAACCGCGTTAATCGGGGTATTGTTGTATGTGTGTGTGTATGTGTGTGTGTGTGTGTAACAGAAAATATGTCATTGTTTCACAGAGCATCGCTCAGCCAAGGGCACGAGCAGGTTGCAGTATCATTGCCAAGTATAGAGAGGATTAGTGTTAGTGGTGCAATATTATTTCTTACAGGTACTCTGCCTAAAGGTGCAAAACTTTTATGTTATGTCGCAACATCACCTAAATTCTCCTTCCTCTTCAACCATTTTCATTTAACGAATAATTTATATGAATAATTAATTAGGGGAGGTTGTAAATATAGACTTCTAATTTACTTGCACTATTATAGTTACATACATTATAACTTGTGTGTGTGTGTGTGTGTGTGTGTGTGTGCGCGTGTGATATTCCCATGTTTTTACCGGTACATTGTACCGGATGTTCATTTCTTTCCGGTTCGACGTACAGGATCGTAATGGGTTACTTTCACCACAATTTATTGTATTGACGAGACTTCCGAACGTAGTTGATCGTTACTGAAAGAAACAATACTTTGTCTTATAATAATTAAAGTAATATTGGGTTACCGTGATAACGTCACTTCCATCTAATTGAACGCAACCATACTACTAAAGTTATTTTAACTGAATTTGAACCCTTAAATGCAAATTAACAAAGCACAAAAGTAGTTCTTGCAATTCTCGAACCCTTCCTACAGTGTTCTCTCGCTAAACTTCTGCCGTGGAACAATTTTAGTTATGAATTTTTTCTTTATGTATTTATTTATGGCAGACAAGCCAAAGATGTCGTCACAGATCACGAAATTCGCACTAAAGCAATTATTTATTTAATCCACATATTTACAATGAATGCCGAACGAATCACGATTTTTACTTTACTTATAATGGTTATCTTTATTTGTAAGGGAGCGCTATTACCTATTGAATTTACTTCAAATAATCTATATACACTTCCGTGTCACAAAGCAAACACAGATAAATAAAATTCCTTACAATAAATAAGAGCAAATGTTTTTCAGTTTCATGTTATCACGTCTTCTGATGATATATATATATATATAATATATATATATATATATAGTGTATCTGGTCGTTCTTTTCCTCGCCAGTGATGTCCCTGCGGACTGTGTTCTTAACGTGTCACGTTCACCAACCTCGTACGTGAATTTTGAATCTTTTCCTTCGGCATTCGAAATATGAAAGAAGGAAACTTGGCGCCTAATTTGACGCTTTCTGATGGCTGAGTGGCGGTTCTGGTCTTCTCCCTCTTTTGAGCTATGAAAATATTGGACGGATGACCGAATAAGTAGCGCAATGCCATCTGTGTGTGTGTGTGTGTGTGTGTGTTTATTCACTGAAGGATTTTATTTCTGGGAAAACGCGATCTCATGATGAATAAGAGGATCAAGGAACGAAACATTACATAGGAGGCATCTCCTTCCAGACCTCTCAACCAGAGGCGTACCAATACTTTTTGCCGCTCGGGGCGAAAATGCCTCCCCCCCGCAACAATTTTCAATTTTAAAAACAATTCCTTTACAAAAATACACTTCTAAACAAAACTTTTATTGGAAGAAAAACTTAAATAAAGCAACTTCAATTTTAACAATACTACATAATGTACCGTACATAATACACTACATAATTTTAACAATAACTATATAATGTATAATGCCTAGTTAAATTTTCGGACTTTCATAACAGAAAATTCATGAATGATTTTTTCTTTGTCCATTGTCTCTGCAACTTCGCGTTCAATTGAAATAATCGCCAAATTGCTCAGTCTAGATTGACTTATAGTTGACCTGAGGTAAGTTTTTATAAGGTTCAGTTTCGAGAAACTTCGTTCGCAACTTGCCACGGACATGCATGTAGTTAGACAGATCCGGAGGGCAATTGTTATATGAGGCAAAGATTCAACTAGATCCCATTTAACGATCCACTGAAGTAGTTTTAACAAATAACGCGCGACAATGATGAGATATAATTTTTTGGAGGGTTGCATTTTAAAACATAAAAACCCAAAATTTTGCATACTGCGCCCGCCTGACAGTAATTTGCCGCCCCTCGGGAAGTGCCGCTCGGGGCGGTCGCCCCTCTCGCCCCTCCCTTGATACGCCACTGCTCTCAACCATATATGGCTTCCATTTTTACAACTTCCACAATATCCACTCAAGACCAACCGGAATAGAATCCTAGACAGGTCAGCCAATAACCGAATAAACCTCTGAATTTTTTCGTGAAAAAATTTATTTGATTGCGAAATAGCTCGATGGCACGCCTTCGATTTTAATAACTGAATACCAAATATATTGGCCTTCTGAGACACGTCCTTCCCATAAAAGAAAATACAGCAATTTCTCCCTTTCTCTCACTCCCTACATACTCATGAAGGGAGGAAATGTAAGTTAAAATTTATACTGAAAAATTTTCATTCACTGCATAAAAGAAATAAAGCTGCAAATATGCTTTAACCTTCTAAATTTTGTAACTGCGTGTTAACTGCGTGTTTGTATTTATTAATACAAAAGATATTTCTTTAATTATGTATGTAGTTACATTTCGTTCCTAGCCCCGAACCCACAACCCACAACCCTTCCTCATTCCCACTATTGAAAATTCTCTGGCGAAATCAGTACGTTCAATATCTCAACTACTTATATGGTAAGTTACACAAATATTCTTTAAGAGCATTAGCCTAGTCCTATTATATAATAGCATTACAGTATTGTACTTTCAGTGTAAGAAATCAAACCGGACAAAATACAACACTGGTGAAACGTAGCATCACGTTTTTGCAAACGCTTTTGCTCCCTCTATTGTTAAGATATGAAACACACTCAAAATAAAACCTTCTAAATTTAGAACTTGTAACTACTTCTTGAGAGCGCATTCAAGGGTGAAGTTTTTCCTTCTTTTGGGTATCAAAGCTTCTCGTCAGATGATACAATAACTTCTTTTAATGGTACGTAACTTCTTTAGAGAAACAAAACGGTCCTCAAAATTTCTCTTTTGAGTAATTTGAGACAATAGAAGGCATTTCTACGTATAGAAGGTTGCGAGAAGTCTTTGTTTTTTGCGCACAACGAAACTTATGCGGAAGCTTAAGTTTTTATAGAATTAAATATAGCAACAAAAATAAAATTATTTGAAACAATACGTATTAAACCAGTAACATATTAGAAGACATTTTTTTCGCAGCATACTTTTCTCGACAAACTCATAAAATAACACTGTTCAACAATGATTTTGTCTCAGGAAAAGTTTTATGTCATTATTATAGTTTTTAACGCTGATTACAAAAATGGTCTTATTATTTTCCTATCACGTATAGTTTTTGAGAAGTTTCCATTTTTTGTTTTGGAAAAAATATTCAATTTTTGTAGTAAAAGCTGTTCATTTATTTTATTATCTCGCAACTCTGACCACGTGTGATGTTTGTCTTATTACGTCGTGTGTATTGCTACTCTTATAGTATGTATGATGTTAATATTTTTTAATATTTTGTATAATATTTAATTACTTGTATCCAATATACAATATTATACATATTAATATATACAATAACTGTATAATATTTTTTAAAAATTCATGAAAACTATCCGTGATACGCCAAAATGAATAACATTTTCGGAATCAGCAGCGTCAACTTCATATAGACCGGATGCGTACATTGTCTTTCTATCGATTACACTAACGAAGCTACTCATTTTTTAATCGTCTTTCAACTGTTTTAATTTTAATAGTTTTGTAAGTTTTTAATTTATATTTGAATAAGTTGAAGATTTTTTGGCGTTTTAAAGTAAGCTTTTTAACTTTAAGTACTTTCAAAAATTTTATTTAACCCGTTTATTTCCAACGTTACTTAATGTTAATGTACAAATTTATTAAAATTTGTTACCATTGCTTTAATTTTAATAATCTTTTAATTGTTTAATTTTAATGGCTTCACTTTTACGCATATTTTGTTCAAATACATTCGTGATAGGAACAGAGACTAAGGAAAGTTCCAAACAAACGTCTGTTATTACAATAGAGAAATATGAAACGCGACTGGGTCCATTTTCCACACACACACACACACACCACACACATAAATAGAGAAATACATAAGGGCGTACATTTCCTGAGTTATTATTTGTTTTCACTACAATTTTATTATTAAATTATACAATCACAAGAAACAATGAAAATAGTTGTACTGAATTTAACATCAATGCCAAAGGCTTCAAATATGTTTCAAGTTGGTTTATAAATCTCTCCATACAAACCCTCTATTAAAATTAGGAAAATTCTAATTAAATTTCTTTAAAATGAATCACCAAAATTTTAAACTTTAAATCATTATTAATCAAAATATTTTGTACTAAAACAGAGATTCATTGAATCTTTTACGGCAATTCAAATTATTTAAAAAAAATAAAAAAATTTTGTTTAATGGCATCACGATGAAATATTGTGAATTCACATTTTGTTCCCATTTAAATTATATTTAATCCGCTTATTCCTCAGCGGTAACTATTTATTTTTAGTTGAATTGGTCGAGAAAAATTTGCACTTTTTCCTTCATGTTTTATTTTAACTAATTACAACATTTGTCCCCACCCTGTTTTCATTTCCTTTGTGTCGTACGCATTTTCTGTCTCCTTTTTGGCTCTTCCGTGGAATTACTGGCATTACTGGCACTTCTTTTCCTCCGTTTTATCCTTTTTGCCCTATTCGAAACCCATATACAGTTTATATATATATATATATATATATATAATTTCAATTGAAAATCCCCCCCCTTTGCCACTGCTCCCCCTTGTAGAATGGTCCCCTATTCACCCCCCCCCCCCCGTTTGTTCTCCATCCCCTCTGTCTTGTCTCTGCGCTCTCATCGGCTGTCCGTCCCTCGAGTGCCGTTCAGCGTGTCAGCGCTCCCTTGTATATCATTGCCTGTCGCTTCTCTCTCTCTTCTCTCTCTCTCTCTCTCTTCAACAGTCTTACACATTCTCTCACTTTCCCATTCAGTAAGTTGTAATTAATAACTTATGTAATAATTATGGACTCCCTTTTCCAGAAGGGACACAAACAAACGCTAAAAAGAACAATGCACACTTTTTGTTGATATATATATATATATATATATATACTACCAAAAATTGAATGAATTGAATGAATGAATTGAATGAATGAATGAATGAATTTAAATACCTTTTTAAAGAACATTTTTGAGATTTTGATAGTTCGCTTCGCTGCCTTTCCCTCACTCTCCCCTCGTGCACAAAAACATTCCCTCATTCCCTCACTTTCGAAATGAGGTTTACCTCTCCTCCTTCTGAGCTTCCGTGGTGAGTAGTAAACATGGCAAAAGACTCAATGACCAAATTAATGCATAAAAATGAGCTCGGAGAGAAGGCTGTAACGTCGCGCGAACCCAAGACAAACACGGCGATAAGCAGACGAGTGCTTTTACCATATTGTGAACGCTTGGAGAGCGGCGTGAAAAAAAGTTTCAAATTGGGGTAGTTTTTGTTAGTAAATCTTTGTACTTTATTTGAGTTAAGTTTAGGGTGTGAAACGAGTTCAAATACGCGGTTTTCATAACAGTTCTCGCTATCTATCTATTTAGCTATCTATCTGAAACGATAATAAAAGGAATGAAATGTAGTTTTTTGTCGCCTCTTCCCATGCACACTTTCCTTCCAGAGTTTCCGTACACGGAAGATTTTTGTGTGTGGTTTCGTTGCTTAAAGATAAGCATCCTTTCACGTCGATCGGCTTCATTATGAAGAGAAGCGTTTATGGGTTGGAGCGCAAAAGTACGAGCTTCAAAATGGGTGAGAAGCCAAAAGGAAGAATGAAGCGAGAAGCTTTAATTATTTTAGGTTTTAGATTCTTTGAGAATTGAAATTTGCGGGATGAAGTTTTCAGGATGAGGTGAAGATCGCGTCAAAACCGGACGCTTCCCTTCACCGGATTGCGAAAGATTCACCACTGCATTAAGGCGGAAGTGGGAAATCACGGGAAAAATACGGTTACTGCACTATGCGCCTTACTAAGTATTTTTCGTATAGTTTATAGCGGAAAAGGGGCTAAAGCTTCCCCCTAAATTTAAATTTTATCTGGCCAGTTCTGACGGAGAGGCGGTGAGTAAAGGACGGGGTTGGGATGAATGAAAGTGGATTAACATGGGGGCAAATTCCCCTTACCCGATCGCTCTTCCTAATCCATAAAAAATAGTCCACTGAAGGGTTTAATATCCGAGATGGAGTCCGCTTTTTTTTTTTAATGGGACACAAAAATGAATGAATTTTGTCGATGCGAAAACAGAGAGTCTTCCGATCACATCACAATTAGGCGTAAGTGAAAAAACGCATCGACGGAATGCATTATATACTAAAGAAAACGTTTCTAAAATTTAGTCCAATAATTTGCGTAAGAGTCTCTCGAGTAAATATAAAAGGCGATTAACTTTAACTGAATATCATAAACAAGAAGATGAACCATCAGTGCAAAGAGAGTCATTATCACATCTTAGAATCAGGCAAGTTTTCACGAACATTTTGTGTGCAAAATTTACAAAATTAATGCACTGGCTTTCTACAGTGTGCTTTAAGCACTGAACAGTAACATACATGCGTAGGGAAAATACTGATTACGATATACAACACTACTTACATAAACATTTC
>JAJOZX010000411.1:1077500-1100000 GCA_023014485.1 Bathynomus jamesi | reverse complement strand
TTATTGGTAAAGGAAAGATTGCTACTACTCTATCTTGACTAGCCCAAGTAGCTCCTTCTTAATGAGAGAGAGAGAGAGAGAGAGAGAGAGAGAGAGAGAGAGAGAGAGATTCGTGTCTTATCATAGTAGCATCGAAATTTTCAAATTTTATTATTTTACTCAAGAGAACAATGAAGGGATATATATATATATATATATATATATATATATATTATATATATATATTCTATATATATATATATATATTTTATTTTTTATTTTTTATTGTATATGATGTAAAGGCGTAATGAGCAATAAGAGAATGAAAGTTGTAATCCTTACTATTGGCAACTTTTAAGGAGGAATAAAACTGTTTATATTGTTTTATATTTTAAAAAATGTATTTGTAAGTCGTTATTTGGAAAGTGTGATTCGCTCAAAGAGAAATAATTGGGGCTAAAAGCCTTCGAGAGACTCTTAATTGGAGATTATGAGAAAGACAGACTAAAAATGACTCATTTTGGAGAGAGAGAGAGAGAGAGAGAGAGAGAGTTATAAAGACAAGAGTCCTCAAAGACCTTTCGATCCACTGGGGGAGGTTCCTGTTATTAAATTAGTTCATTTTTAACTATTCTAGCAGTAGCAGAAAACTGGATAGAAAAGCATAAGGCTCTCTCCCCACCCTCCCCGCCTCAGTACGAAAAAAGGTTGAAGAAAATACCTTGACCCTGGAAAAGTAGCCAAGGAAACTTTATAGGAAAGAGAATATATAAGCTAGCTCTACAATTACGTTATGCACACACAGAAATCCACTAAATAGCACCGTTGTATAAACTAACATAATATATTTGTGCTGACCTTAAATCAAATACTTGGTATCGTTACAAAAAACAACGCACATATGGTTTTGATTTTATACAAAGTATTTACAGTTCTATGTACCGCGGTGTTGGTTCAACAAAGACCCCATGGCGCACTCCAGGCTAGCTTCAAAAGGATTAAGAGCGGTAAAGGTTAAATTCTCTATGTCTACACCTATGTACGCGCAAAGCCATCATACCGGCAAAGTGACGAAATGCTTGAACACGAAAAGAGTTGAAACAGGAATTGAGAACAGAAATAAAATTTTCCACACCATACTCTTATCCGTCACGTGCATCCACCCACCCAAGAGGAGAAAAACAGAAATCGTGACGGCAGAAACGTAACTCTACCTCACCTAATCCATGCTATGCATTTTTTTTGTTCGTCATGTAGCCTACTTCTACAAAATACTTTTCTACTCTGTCCTTAGACATACTAACAAGGCAGGAAAGTGTGTGAGCGTGTTTTCTGTAATTGGATGTCTGTCATGTGTATGTGTCTGCCAACTCTTTGAATGTCGCCAGTTTTAATTTGGGTTTCGCGCCGTGAAAGGTGTTTATTGGGTCGTTCATACTTTGCAGTGTTGTGCCACCACGAGAGTAGAGAAAATCCCTTTCTGTGAGGAATATCAGTGTTAGGTCCCTGACCCTATCCCCGTGTACTTGTCCCTTATGGAGAATGAAAATGTTTCATGGTTGATCACACGTTGTTGTTGTTGTTGCGGCGAATTCAAGCGTCTCCCACTTGGAGGCGTTTATGAAGCAAGTAATCAAAAAATAAGTTGCGCAATGGTTGATCATGCTATGTGGGGCACAATGCAACCAGAAACATCTCTCTAAAGTAAGGGGAGGAGTAAGTGTAGGAGGAAATGTTTAAACAAAATAACACAATCCTACAGGGCTACGTTATAATACTATTTTCAAAATACTTATTTAATCGATTTTTAACTTGTTATATGTAGGAACAGTCTTAAACCCTGAGGGTATTCAGAACTTTGTCCAGACCTCCAAGGGAAGCTAGTTCCAGTTATTACCTAACTATTTTATAGACGAACTGGAGGTACTAAATGTTTTTAGTTCCAATTTAAAACCATTATTTCTTGTCCAATTGGTATGACAATAATTTCCTGTAGTCTGCCTTGTCTATTTCAGTCAAGTTCCTCTCCAGGAGAGAGTAATCGGTCTTCGGGTTCTTGTAACCTACTTACTATATGTGCATTACCTTACATTTGTCCAAGTTGAATGGCATCTGCCAAGTAACAGACCATTCACCCAACCTATGAAGTTTATTTTGAAGCGTTTTGAGGCCCTCCTCACTAACTACACTATTTCCTAATTTGGAGAGAGAAACACACACACACCACACACACACACACACACACACACACGAAATCAGTGAAATAAGTGAAAAAAATCTCGTATGAAAACCATCAATGTTCGCATGTTAATTGCAAAGGAGAGAAATGAAGCAATCGTTGAAGAGAAACAAGAATGAAGCGAAATTGTTTTATCGACCGACCGATTACAGAGATTTAAGAGCCAGGATTTGCCCGCCAATGTTTATTGTAATCGACGTGCACTTGTTTTAGCACCTGCTGTTTCCCTTACTCCGCGGACTTCTTCTTCCCCCTCTCTCCCTCCCCTCACCAACCTCTCTCGTCCACCCTTTGTCCTCAGATTTGTCCTGGCTTCGACATCTTTTGTCTTCCATCGTAAGCGACATCTCTTTTACCCGGACACGTGTCTTCCGCTCTCAAATCTCAAACTGAAATCCAATTGGATGCAAATCCTCTAATTGATGCTTTCAGAGTCTCTGCAGCACAAAATTAATAAAAATCTGGAGCAGAAACGTTTTCTAAATCGACCTCCGTCTTCTTATCTTTTGCTGATCGTGACATTCTGCTATTGCGGGAATTAATCTTATTAAGCAAAACGTCATTCGCTTCAATAATGAATGAGAGTGAATAACATTTCTTGTTCATCAAACGAGGGGACCAAGTCCGAGGGAAGACCTAAAAGAGGGGATAGCCGCCGTTTCGAGGGTTAAAATCGTCAACAGTGCCATTAAACGCGTGCATCGTGATCACTGTACGTAATTATATTATTACTAAAGACTATTACTCTTAATTTTAGAGTTGGGGAAAAATGTTCGCCAAAAAATATTTTTGAAAACGCTGCAAAAATTTATGATTAGTAAATTTGGGTGTTTCTGAAATTTAATTTTTTTGGGTGAATTTCTTTACGCGAGGGTATGAACTTACGGAAATGTACAATTTGTTTATCAGTTTCATATTGTATTATAGAAGATTCTCAAAAAAACTCTATCATTCCGACAAGTGATCTCAATGAGAAATATGATGAGCATAGATCTGGGAGTAACTTCCCAAAATGAATTTCGTTAACCAACACTTGGTGAAAATACGACTGATCGGATTGATCACCTATTGAGTTCGTTCATAATCTTTAAGATATATGATCTTTGCAACTGCCATTAATTATAAATTAGAGGATCATTTTCACTGTCGCAAACTTAATGAGTTTTAAATACATGGTATTGTTATTTATGCCAAATATATTTAGGGTATTTTGCGTAACACCAACGGGGTATTATCAGAGTAAGAAAAGGACTCTACAACAGGTGTGAGGAGCATCTTAAGAAAACTTAATACTTAACTACGGACGCCCTTTTTGGCTTTTCGATCTGTTCGTCTTTCCACAGAAGAAATTTACAGAGACAGAAGCGAAGGATTAAGGTTATTTACTTAAGCAATTTGCCATCGGATTCAAAGAAATTTTAAACCGCGAAGCGTGGGGGCAAACTATGCCGTTTCCTATACACGTGGCACCCGCATGAAATGATCAATCTCACCTATTGGTTGAAATCACAATGCCTTATTGGGTTGACTCTTCCTCGTGCCTTTGCTCGGATTAGCATTTGCCATACACTCAGCGTTATTCCACTTCCCAATTTTTGTTTAAAAAAGTTTTTATACTGAATAAAATTCGCAATCTCGAACTGTCAATGATAAAAAAAAAAAATTATGTTGGTTGTTTTTAATTTGAACCATCGTGACGCAACAAACATTTCAGAAATGTTCATAAAATGAGAGAGTCTTTTCGGTTAAAATGTTTAAATGGACCAATATTAGTTTAAGATTAATTTTCTCTTATTACCAATTATTTTATTATTATCTTAGATTGGTTTCAACTAAAATACTAAATGTATCGTTTCAATTACTACAAAAAGGTCAAGATAGTTATGTAATGCACTGGGCTAAAGAATAAAGAATTAAAGTGCATGTATGTATGTATGTGTGTATATATATATATATATATATATACGCCTCGGTGGCGTAGTGGTTAGCGTCGCTGACTACGAATCCATCGGCCCCGGGATCGAGACCCGGTGACGGCAGGCGGCACACAGCAAAACCGAGCTGTTCATCCTTCCACACAATAAAGAAAGTCGTTGGTAGATAAATGGGTACCCTGGGTGGCCTAGTGGTTAAGATGCTGGACTGCTGGTGGGGCGTGGTTCGGATTCCACGTTAAACTATAGGTCTAAGGTGGAGTGAAACGCTTGACCTTCGTCAGAATGAACAATTCGGGCGGAAGCTAACCAAAGGTTACCAAAGGTGTATATATACTTTAGGGGAGTTTGAACGACGGTTCAGGATCGACCTGCGGTCGACCCCTCTGCAACATCTCTCCTCATTTGCGGATATATATATATAAATATATATATATATATATATATATATATATATACACGTTAGTTCGTTGGCCCTCTATACCAGGGGTCCCCAACCTTTTTGTGCCGAAGAGCACATTCAAGACTACCGGTAGTGCGGCGGGCACCATTTACTTTTTCAAGGCAAATTTATAGTTGGACTTAATAATGAACATAATACACAAAAAAACATTTAATTCCTATGTAAAATAATGAACATAATTCACAAAAAAAAACATTTAATTCCTATGTAAAATAATGAACATAATACACAAAAAAAACATTTAATTCCTATGTAAAATAATGAACATAATACACCAAAAAAAACATTTAATTCCTATGTAAAATAATGAACATAATACACAAAAAAAAAACAAGGATGGGCTAACTAATAATCTTAGAAAAATGATCAAAACGATAACTTAATTTATTTATAAAGAAATAATTATTTTCAAATAAATGAGCATCTGTTTCTGTAAATAACTACTAAAATTTAATAAAATGTGAAGTATGTTACATATTTTAAATATTTAGTAACTAAATATTTAAAATATGTAACATACTTAACATTTTATTAAAAATTTAAATAAAAACTTATCAATCGTAGTCAGTCAGTGGCGGGCACACGCAAAAGGGTCGGCGGGCACCAAGGTGCTCGCGGGCACAGGGTTGGGGACCCCTGCTCTATACACTTACCAATGATGCTACGAGATGCTCATACCCTGTATGGACGGAACGGTGCTTTGTGTAAAATACTGAAACTTTTCCTCCCGTTTACATTTAAGATATTGGCATACTTATCTCGAGCATTGAGAATATATATATATATATATATAATAATAATGAAGTAGGAGAAAAAGAGATCCGTAACTAAAAAATTCTTTAAAGAACCTTCCATCATATAAATAAACATTTAAAAATGAAATTATTTTATCCTAATTAAATCTCTTTCCTATGAAGTAATTTGGTGTGTCTTCTTCCAAAAGAAAATTGTGGCTTTGTTTCTCTCTTTTTGTTTTTTTTTCCAGTATCAATTAAAGAGGAGAAAAGAAGCAGTTTTTCTTATGAATATTCAATAAACTCTTCACTTTATAACACTCTAATAGGCAGCTTTGCATATACGTACGTGAGGAAGCATATACTGTATAATGTGTGTGTATATATATATATACGTACCCCTACTGCGTGTACCAACAATGAGTACCGTACACCACAAAGCATAACCATCCAATACACCACAAGCCATAACCCGCGCACCACAAACCATAGGCAAAACCGTAACAAAACACTACCAAGTTTAGTAAATATAGAACGAAGTCGCTCTACCCCCAACAAAAATGCGTTTCTTTCAAATTAGTGACCCCTTGCGGAACTCAAGCAGGAGTTCAGAGGAGTGAAACTTTGTACCACTGAATTAAGATCTTATCTAAATTACAATTAAGTTACCACATAGTTACTCTCTCTTCTAAATGCTTTTGCGCATGGGATAATCTTTGATGTGAGTTCGCTTTGTCTTATCAAAGAACAGTTTCTTTTCGCTTATTTCTGAGGAAGGGAAGTGGTAATAGGAGAACCTTTTTTTTTTAAATTTTGCAACTGCGTCCTGACTGATCATTAGGTTGAAGGAATAAATGCCTCCCAGCTAAATGTGAAGAACTCTCACAGTGTCGACGCGATTTCTCTTTCTTCATATTCATGATGTATTAATATTATTTTAAGGGTGCGAGCGAGGCTCTATTTTATCTTGACTGAACTTTGTTTATAAACATTAATACAATTTTTGGCTATTATTAGCGCAACATTCTAGAATTAGGAAGGAGAATGCGTTCACTCTCAGTAATTACTCTTATTTAAAGAGACACAAATCAATATGTCGATCAAAGAAAGAAAGAAAAAGAAAAAAAAAAAGAGTCGTTTTGAACAATGATACTAAACTCGTATTGATGTTTCGAAGGTTTTTCAACTTCGTAACAAATTCCGACCTTAATTAACACATTAGTGCTCATTGCTAGAATTCCTACCAATGGGCACGAATCGGTTAACTTGAATTCAATTCAATGCGACTTTCGTAAATGACTGTACATATAACAAAATCTTATTTATAATTAATTAATTATAAATGTTTTGTACAAAAGTACTTGGGGGATTTGGACATTATATATATATATATATATATATATATATATATATATATATATATCATTGGACATTTGTGTGAGTAAATTCTTACATCCTGAGTTCGAGTCTCGGCTCAGATTCCAGATTTCAGCGATTAAAGCCAGCGTCCTGTCCTCCTCCTTGGTGGAGTAGTGTGGTTCGGACCCCACGTAAAGCTGTAGGTTCCCCTCCGTCACGAAAGAGATCAAACAACTCCATACAGTATTACAACTTACGGGTTACAAATTAAGTCTAACTTCCACCGAAAGAGAAAAAATCTATTTAAGAAAGGTTTAAAACCTGCGATGGAATTGACTCGATTCAAATTCATTTCAGATTATATATTAAGAGTTATTTATAATCTACGACAACGCTGTAGAGGAACAAAATCGACTAAAAATCTAAAGATTTTAATAATTTACGAGGGCGAAAAGTTGGACCTTACGTAGATCTACTTGATTCAAGTCACGCGGGTGAGGTTAGGTTGGGTTAAGTTAGGTTATACCCGTGGACAGACATCGAGGAAAGGACAAAGAATAGAAATAAGAGAATAAAGTGACTTAATGGCACGGGAGAAAATAAACGTAGGAACGATAAAAAACCATTTGACTGATGAGTCTGACGTGCATTCAACTTGTCTTGAGTACCATGGTTTTATAATGACAGTGCATCCCACTTGTGGGATGATGAAATTTCCAAATTTCCAATGTGAAGCTCAATCTTGTATATTTAGAATTATATATAATCCAAATTGTACTCTAATAGCTTTTGTTTAAAAAAAAACAAAAAACTATTTTGTCACTACAATTGCTCTAAATTATTAGTAAAAAGGCATAACTGATGAGATAGTCTACTATAATGAAAACGAAAGAAAGTTCTCTGTAACAACGTCGTGTCTCCTGCAACGCTACAAACAGTTGCAATGAAGGTCGAAGTGAGTTCAATTTACTGTAAGGGATTAAAGGGATTGAAATGTAGCTTGGTTTAGGTTCACTTCTCTCAGTTTATTTCTTCTGATCGAAAGTCAAGGTTAACGTTAATCATTTGCATCGATCTGTTTCTTTTTTACTTCTAACATTATTATCATTACTCATTACAAGATAAACATATTCAGTACTCTCTCTCTCTCTCTCTCTCTCTCTCTAGGTAGGATAGGAGAGTGGTTCGAAAAATGGCAAATGCCGTTTAACTTGGGTAAATGCAAAGTGATGCACATTGGCTACGCCAATCCCAAGTCGGACTACTCGATGTTGGGTAGTAATATCGAGGTGACTGATTTAGAAAAGGACTTGGGTGTGCTAATTAGCAGCGACCTTAAGTTTACGAAACAGTGTGTAGAGGTGGAAAAGAAAGCCCAGAAACTGTTGGGTTATATCAGGAGGCAATTTCAGTTTCGGAACAAGGAGATTGTGCTCTCACTGTACAATTCCCTTGTTCGGCCGCACTTGGAGTATGCTGTGCAGTCCTGGTCGCCCACCCTCAGGAAAGATATTGAGAGGCTGGAGCGAGTGCAGGCGAGGGCCACAAAGTTAATCCCTTCCGTTAGGCATATGGGCTACAATCGACGGTTACGCGCCCTGAACTTGTTTTCGCTTGAAACTCGGAGGCTGCGCGGTCAACTGATCGAGGTTTTCAAGCTCTTACGCGGGTTCAACGATGTCGATTTTAGAAGTATGTTTAGTTTAAATGATAACCCAACTCGCAACAATGGTTGGAAGTTGGATTTGAAACGGTTTAGGAATAGTGTGTGTGGGAATTACTTTACGTATAAGATCTGTGACACATGGAACAGGTTATCTTCGGAAGTTGTGAACAGTTCCTCTGTGGATCAGTTCAAGAAAAGGTTAGACCAAATTTTGCACACTATTTGAGTGTGTAGAAAATTTTCCGTGGTACCCGTTGCCATTGGTACCTCCTCGGTATGGGCCGCAAGGCCTTTTGAGGTACTTCTTTTCCTTGTAACTCCTTGTAACTCTCTCTCTCTCTCGAGTGCAGGCGAGGGCCACAAAGTTAATCCCTTCCGTTAGGCATATGGGCTAAAATCGACGCTTACGCGCCCTGAACTTGTTTTCGCTGGAAACTCGGAGGCTGCGCGGTCAACTCATCGAGGTTTTCAAGCTCTTACGCGGGTTCAACGATGTCGATTTTAGAAGCATGTTTAGTTTAAATGATAACCCAACTCGCAACAATGGTTGGAAGTTGGATTTGAAACGGTTTAGGACTAGTGTGTGTGGGAATTACTTTACGTATAAGATCTGTGACACGTGGAACAGGTTACCTTCAGAAGTTGTGAACAGTTCCTCTGTGGATCACTTCAAGAAAAGGTTAGACCAAATCTTGCACACTATTTGAGGGTGTGGAAAATTTTCCCTGGCACTGTTGCCATTGGTACCTCCTCGGTATGGGCCGCAAGGCCTTTTGAGGTACTTCTTTTCCTTGTAACTCTCTCTCTCTCTCTCTCCAGTTATTAACTCAATGCGTATACATTACAACAAATTACAACTAAAATTACGATACAAAAATCGAATGTTGAATAATTTGATTGGTCATATTCACAAATAGACTTATGCAATGCTCCCCAAATTAATTTCTTTGTAACACACAAACAGACCATTCAAATCAGACGAACGAAAATCGCATTATTATTATATGCAGAAACTGAAGTATTGTTCGAAAAAATGAATGGCGATGAGGAGGTAATTTCAAGAACAAAAACATCTCACCGATTCACTTTTCAGAGTCAGATACTTTCCACTGTCACAATAAATACATTTGAAGATCAATTACCAATTACGCAACTACTAGTAACTCTTCCAAACTCTTCCATTCTGTTAAAATGAGGTAGTTTAGTAAAACCACACACGACTATCGCTGATTAATTTTAAGGTACAGTTCGTAAACAACTGTCATACTAATGGAGATTACTATGCAGAAAACTTATGAACATAGTAACCGCATTCTAGCGGACGGACAACCAGCAGAAATGGGCCAACAGGTCCTCTCTTATCTGTCCTCCTTGTGATACTTTCATTAAGCATTTTCATCCGTTGAAACTAATTTTGTTCTACCGAACAGCTTCACTCGCACGAACTATCAGTCTCGTTATAATGTAACTCTTAACCCTATGGCTGGCCGCACGCAGGATCGTCTCGCGACTGACGACTGGAGTCGCGTGTGATTTCACATTCCCAGAATCGCGTCGCGGTCGTTGCAGTATGCGGGGGCTCTCATTCTGTCAATGTAAAACCACACGCGACTCGAGGAGTCGTCACGACCGAAGTCGTCAGTCGCCAGTCGTAAGACGATCTGCGTGGGGCCGGCCTATATGGACAAGTGCTACAAATTTCTAACCTTTCGTATACACGCATTTATAACTTGACCCTACAGAAAAATCTGTCCATACACGATTAACACGACCAGTCTCACGAAGCCACTGATGAAGTACTACAGTATATCGAAAGTGGGCGAAGACTAACTATACGCTAACCTAAACGCTGTTGTTAAATTAAATGTTAAACTTAACTAATAATTAATTATTATCCCGTAAATCCTATTCGAGTTTCAAATCAGCTGTTTCCTTATAAATTAAGTGAAAACACCGAGGTCGGGGGTTCGAATCCCGATGATGCTGGTAATAACATATTCTCAATTTCTTATGCATGCGGCTCTCTCTCTCTCTCTCTCTCTCTCTCTCTCTCTCTCTCTCTCTCTCTCTCTCTCTCTCTCTCTCTCTCTCTCTCTCTCTCTCTCTCTCTCTCAAGCACGCACGCACGCACACACTTTTTTGACTATCCAATCACCTAACGGAGCGTTCGTTGAAGAGGCTCCAAACAGTAATTATCTAATTGTGTTAATGAAGCGCCGCATGCCTTTCGGTTGTCCATTGCGATGGGACCTCCTCGCCTCTCTTCATACGGCCTTTAAACCCAAAACAGTAACAGTAATTCTCTCTAAACAATATGAAGACAATGTTCGACCCTCAATTGGCCAACTTGGGATTATTTAAACGTTTCTTCCTTATATATATATTATATATATTATATATATATATATATAATATATATATATATATATATAGATATATAGATAGATAGATAGATAGATAGATAGATAGATGCTAATGACCTCAGAGGATAAGACGCTGGAAATTGTGGAAAGACATGTCCCAAAAATACAACAAAGGGGAAAGAGAAGCAGGTTCGAGAGACAAAAGAGGTCATTGTTCCGAAAGAGAAAAAGAGTGACTGCAAAATTAAGTAACTGTAAAGATAACAACATTAGAAAAATATTAAATGATAAACTGCGGAGTATCGATTGCGTCATACAGGAACTAACTGAGAAGCATACAGAAAAAGAAGGCGACGCTATGGAGGCGATAAAGGTTAACTCAAAGTACTTCTATAATTTTGCAAAAAGGAAGTCGAAAAGCCATGCGACTATTGGACCTTTGAAAAACGAAGACAGTGCTTTATCTGATGATCTAACAGAAGTATCCAAAATATTAAGAGCTCAGTGCGAATCATCTTTCAGTATCCCAAAAACTGACAAACTGATATACGATAGAAACGCTTTCTTTGAAGAACTACAAGGGGAAAGTATAACGGACTTCGACTTTACGACAGATGATAGTACACAAGCTATAGGGAAACTAAAAGCACACTCAGCGGCAGGAGCGGACAAATGGAATGCCACACTGATCAAAAACTGCAAGAATGCAATCGCTGAGCCCCTATATTGGATATAGAGACGATCACTAGACACGGGAGAAATACCGGACATCCTGAAGAGCGCGAACATAGTCCCAATATATAAAGGAGATCGATACGAGGCCAAAAACTATAGGCCAGTGTCGCTTACATCTCATCTCACTAAAATATTGGAAAGAATAGTTAGACAGAAAA
Organism: Bathynomus jamesi; assembly: GCA_023014485.1. Taxonomy (NCBI): domain Eukaryota; kingdom Metazoa; phylum Arthropoda; class Malacostraca; order Isopoda; family Cirolanidae; genus Bathynomus; species Bathynomus jamesi. The sequence goes on along the minus strand of JAJOZX010000411.1, from coordinate 1,088,370 downwards.
TCTATGGCTTTTTGGAAACTCAGAAAAAATTAAATGATAACCAACATGGGTTTCGGTCAGGCAGATCATTCCTATCACAACTAATGGAACACTACAACAACATTATTGATGCACTTGAAAGTAATGAAAACTATGATGTAATACATACGGACTTTGTCAAAACGTTCGACAAGTGTGACCATGGAATCATAATACATAAACTTAAGTATATAGGAATAACAGGAAAAGTAGGGAAATTGATATATAATTTCCTTAGTGAGCGGCGGCAAGTCGTTACAGTACAAGGAGTATCTTCATCAGAATCGGAGGTCCTCAGCTCAGTACCACAAGGAACAGTATTAGCTCCACTACTCTTCATAATCATGCTAACTGACATAGATGAGGACGTTACCAGAGACAGCATAGTAACATCCTTTGCTGATGACACAAAGATCAGTAGAAAAATAAGAAACCCAGAAGATACAGGATCTCTACAAACAGACACGAACAGAATCTACAAGTGGACGGAAGATAACAATATGAAGTTCAACTGAGAAATTTCAGCTGTTGCGGTACAGAAAAAGAGAGGACCTAAAATCCATGGAATATTATACCCCAAATGGACAGAAAATTCAGAGAAATTCTAAAGCAAAAGATTTAGGGGTTGTAATGACTGATGATGCGAAATTTGAAACACAAAATAAGATAGCAGTAAACAGAGCAAAGAGAGTAACTGGGCAGATACTGAGAACCTTTAAACGAAGGGATAGGAATATAATTATTCCTCAACTGAAAACACTGATCATACCCAAATTGGAATACTGCTCGGTCCTAACATGCCCATATAAAAAAGAAGACATTAGACAACTAGAAGGGATTCAGAGAAGCTTCAAAGTCAAGATCAAGGGGTGCAAAGAACTAAACGACTGGGAAAAGTTACGCGAATTAAACCTATATTCACTGGAAAGGAGAAGAGAGAGATACACCATTATTTACACTCGGAAAATAATGAAGAAACTAGTCCCTAATCTTACTCTAAACCCTGTAACTCCTAAACAACAGTGGAAAGTAGAAAAGGAAGACTGTGTCGTGTTCCCAAATTAAAGGCTAGACAGAGAACATCCTTAACCCTGAAAGAAAATAGTTTTGCTGTGAAAGGACCAAAACTGTTTAATCAGCTGCCCAAAGACCTAAGGAACACGAGTGGTGTTGCAGTGAACACAGTTAAAAGAAGATTAGACGCCTGGCTCAGAACAATCCCCGATGAGCCGGGCGTACCTGCCTATGTGAGGTGGAGAGTACAAGAAACCAACTCACTACTTCACCAGACCAACTCGAGAGGAGGGGGCGACAAGCTTGACCTTCGTGAAATGAGGAATCATCGCGCGGAACATTGAAAGAGAGAGAGAGAGAGAGAGAGAGAGAGAGAGAGAGAGAGAGAGAGAGAGAGAGAGAGAGAGAGAGGAGAGAGAGAGAGAGAGAGTTAAAAACAAAACGTACAAAAGACAAATAGTGAAGTGCTAGTGGTGGAAGCGAATATGAAACTTTTCTCACGTCCTTTGTTGCGTGAGCACCATGCAAACATGCAAACAGTGTACGGAGAGTCGATCTCCGTAAATGGCCTCCATTGCCTGCGAGATGGCAGTCCCAAAGGGAGCCTAGTCACACTGAGTGCCATTATATCTATGCATTAAAAGATGGTCATGAATGCATTCTTCTTTCATACCGGACGAATCTTCTTCACAAGTAATTAGTCATTGGTGAAACCAAAGAACTGCTTCATGCCCACTCCTACAACCTCACTTCCCCCCCCCCCCTTCTCCACGGCAACCCCTCATTCATTCACACCCTCTTTCTATAATGCTGTTATAGTTGCTGAACTGTACTTACAAGCTACTTTTTATGTTGCAACTTTAATTTTTATAAATAATTATAAATAATGGCACTCAGTGCCATTTACGATGTGTCAGTATAAATTTAAATTATGCAAAAGATATAGTTTTCAGAAGGATATATATATATATATATATAAATAATTTTCCCGTGGGCTTTCTATTAAATGTTAAATTAAGAAAGTGATTGAAATTTTTTTTTTGTGTCACTTTCGCGTCTCTCTCTTTGAGACACGAAATGGCCCATTATTAAAATTAAATTTACAACGCTTTTACCACATTAAATGAACGCATTTGACCGACCTTTAAAGGTTCAAATTTTTCATTCAGTTCAAAGGCGATTTTTTTTTTTACAGACATACCCCCCCCCCCCCGATTCGCTTCTCGTCACCAGAAATCAATAATAAGTTAAATAACTCAATAATAAAATGAAAGTAGCATAAACAAATAATGGTAAAAACTGAAAAGCAACTGTTACTATAATTAACGGCTAGGAACCATGCAGTGACCACCCGCCTTTTTGATCCCCTTTCTCGAACGACCTTTAAGAGCGAGGAATCCTTCCATAGATTCGAATTTGGAGAGAAGGAATAACCGTCTTCTTTTTAATGCAATTTGGGACTGGGAAGGCGATGGTCTCTGGCCTCTTTCCAGATGGGCGAATTCCGACCTATTTCTTCTCGTCCAATTCATGACTCGTCAATAATTACACACTGCATCGTCGCGCGCCAAATGCTGACCAAGAGAAGCCTCGTCTCTCTCTCTCTCTCTCTCTCTCTCTCTCTCTCTCTCTCTCTCTCTCTCTCTCTCTCTCTCTCTCTCTCTCTCTCTCTCTCTCTCTCATTTATCTATATCTAGCTATAGATATATACAAAGTATCCCATAAGTCCAATCTCATAGGAAAATTTATTTTAAATTAAATTTACAAAAGTAATATATTAGAACTAAAGCAAATATTCAATTGTCCAAACCGACACAACACCGTGTACTGGCCGCAGGATAATCCTCATGTCGCTCGCTGTTGATGCTCATCACCAAACTAACCCAAAAGTAATGGTGTGGTGCGGTATTCGTAGAAATCTTGTTTTGGGACCAGTATTTCTGGAAGGAGGACTTAATGCCGAACGATGCATGTTGTATGATGTGTTGGAACCATATTTGGATGAAATGCCACTCGTAGTGCGACATCGGTTTTACTTTCAGCAGGATTTGAGCACCACCTCATTTTGGCCGTGAGGTGCGACGTTAATTGGATGAAGTCCTCCCTAGGTGATGGATTGGGCATATGGGACCAATCGAGTGGCCCCCCCAGATCCCCGGACCTCACACCCCTAGATTTTTTTTCTCTGTGGATCACCTTAAGTCTGTTGTGTTCATTAACCGTCCACGTACCTCTGAAGACCTTACGTGCGCGTTTAAGTTTGGAACATCGTATCAACATGCGCGAACAACAGGAAGGGCATCAATTTGAACATTTGTTCTCGTTTTAATGTATTACTTTTGTAAATTTAATTTAAAATAAATTTTCCTATGAGACCGGACTTATGGAACACCCTATATATATATATGCCTTGTGCGGAGGCTTTACACTGAAAATATTTTTAAAAAAAATAATGAAAATTCTTTACGAAACATGATGATAATTCGCTGCATATAAATTGTAAATATATATAAAATTAATCTAATAATTCAGTAAGTGAAACTGTTCTTATCGTATAACGATTCCATAAATATCGACGTAAATAATTATTGATTCATAGAAAGATGACGTGTCGGCAGAAGCCCAACCAAGAGTAGCGAAACACGCACCTATAAACTATGATAAATAATTAGTCACACACAAAATTCTTTAAATCAACTGCCAAAAATTTGAAATAAATTTTGATTTTCATCGCTCAATATCAGAGTCAAAGGATCATTGTTTGTGCCTCTCTACCTTGCAATCACTTAATCCCTCCCCCATATATATATATAATACACAGGGTGATTCAGCAAAGAGTACATTAAATTGGAGGATGAAATCCTTGGATAATTCTAAACCACAATGTCTCTATGGTAAAATGTCAGATTCTGCATAGTTTCCATGTTACAATACATTTAAGATGTTGCATTAATGAGAGTGAATATGACGTGAAACTCCCGTAGGTTTTTGTAATCATTTATTCACAGATCTCTACAGTGTGACCTCTTTGTTACAACCTAAAGGAAATGTTCAAAGTTGCTCCCTTCTGCCTCAAATGCAGGCCTGTACACGTCGTACCATTGAATGTCTGACGCGTTCCAGAAGAGAACATTTTGCCCGAGCATCAAGAGAATATCTGGATACTGTTTATCCCAACAGGTGGATAGGGCGTGGTGGCCCCGTTCCTTGGCCACCCCGCTCCCCAGATCTTAACCCTTCGGATTTCTACCTGTGGGGCCATTTAAAGACGTTGGCGTATGATACAGAGGTTCAAACAAGAGGAATTATGGCCACGTGTTCGTGACAGGTGCGAGCAAATTAAACATAGACCAGGCATTCTGGAACGCGTCAGACATTCAATGGTACGACGTGTACAGGCCTGCATTGAGGCAGAAGGGGACAACTTTGAACATTTCCTTTAGGTTGTAACAAAGAGGGGTCACACTGTAGAGATCTGAGAATAAATGATTACAAAAACCTACGAGGGTTTCACTTCATATTCACTCCCATTAATACAACATCTTAAATGTATTGTAACATGGAAACTATGCAGAATCTGACATTTCACCATAGAGACATTGTGGTTTAGAATTATCCAAGGATTTCATCCTCCAATTTAATGTACTCTTTGCTGAATTACCCTCTATATATATATAATATATATATATATATATATTATATATATATATGTGTGTGTGTGTGTGTGTGTGTGTGTGTGTGTGTGTGTGCCCAATAAAGGTATTTTAAGCTGTAAAGCGAGGTTTCTTTAAACTTGCATATATTGTCCCTATTGATCATTTGTTATGTAGGTCGTTGAGCTCGAATGCCCCTTGTGGTCATCCTCTCAGCGAGTGAAATCCTGCGCGCGTGCAAGAGGTTTATTTTGAAAAAGTAAAATCAGAATTCAGATTGAACGTCATGACATAAAATCACGAAGAAGAAAGTAAATATGTGAATTGGATCATGAGCAAAAATCAGTTTAGACCAAAGTCACCATTAACATCGTGAAATTTTTAGCCTAAACATGCCAACATAAAAAAGGACGTTTGTCTCTAAACGTCTCTAAAAATCTCCCGAAATTTCCCTGTTAATCCGGTATCCGTGAAATTCCAGAATCCGTGAAAATCTCAAAGGAATCCATAACGGAAGATTCGCGCGTCTCTTCCCAATTCCTGAATTTCGCGCTTCGCTGGTTATTCGATCGAAATGTCGCAATGCATCCGATTTCATCTTTTTTACGCACTCTCTCTCTCTCTCTCTCTCTCTCTCTCTCTCTCTCTCTCTCTCTCTCTCTCTCTCTCTCTCTCTCTCTCTCTCTCTCTCTCTCTCTCTCGATGTCGATTTTAGAAGTATGTTTAGTTTAAATGATAACCCAACTCGCAACAATGGTTGGAAGTTGGATTTGAAACGGTTTAGGACTAGTGTGTGTGGGAATTACGTTACGTATAAGATCTGTGACACATGGAACAGGTTACCTTCGGAAGTTGTGAACAGTTCCTGTGTGGATCAGTTCAAGAAAAGGTTAGACGAAATCTTGCACACTATTTGAGTGTGTAAAGACATTTAGGACCTCAGTCTGCGGAAATTTCTTTTCCTGTAAAATAGTTGATATCTGGAACCAACTTCCCTCAGAGGATGTTTCCAGTCAAAGTGTAAATCTGTTTAAAAATAGGCTAGACAAAGTACAGAACACACTCATAGTTTAAGATTAAAACCTCAGAAAACTCTGCAGGAGTTCGCTTGCTCGGTGTCTCTGTGAGCAAGCTAAATATAGAGCTATTTATATATTCTCCACTTTCCTGTAAAATTTCCTTGGCTACTTTTCCAGGGTCAAGGTATTTTCTTCAACCTTTTTCCGTACCTGCCTCTGGCAGGGAGGGAGCGGAGGGTGGGGAGAGAGCCTTCTACTTTTCTATCCAGTTTTCTACTACTGCTAGCATAGTTTGAAAGACAAAATTTTCCCTGGCACCCGTTGCCATTGGTACCTCCTCGGTATGGGCCGCAAGGCCTTTTGAGGTACTTCTTTTCCTTGTAACTCCTTGTAACTCTCTCTCTCTCTCTCTCTCTCTCTCTCTCTCTTCTCTCTCTCTCTCTCTCTCTCTCTCTCTCTCTCTCTCTTACGATGTCGATTTTAGAAGTATGTTTAGTTTAAATGATAACCCAACTCGCAACAATGGTTGGAAGTTGGATTTGAAACGGTTTAGGACTAGTGTGTGTGGGAATTACTTTACGTATAAGATCTGTGACACGTGGAACAGGTTACCTTCGGAAGTTGTGAACAGTTCCTCTGTGGATCAGTTCAAGAAAAGGTTAGACCAAATCTTCCACACTATTTGTGTGTACAAAATTTTCCCTGGCACCTGTTGCCATTGGTACCTCCTCGGTATGGGCCGCAAGGCCTTTTGAGGTACTTCTTTTCCTTGTAACTCCTTGTAACTCTCTCTCTCTCTCTCTCTCTCTCTCTCTCTCTCTCTCTCTCTCTCTCTCTCTCTCTCTCTCTCTCTCTCTCTCTCTCTCTCTCTCTCTTTTTCCTCACTTCTTTCTCATTTCCTTTATTTTATTGATCTGTTCATCTATCGGATACCCATCTGTCCGTCATCTCGCTTTCTAAATACCCTTGTTTACATTTGTATCTCCCTTCCTCTTCTCATGCGAAGCTGAAAAATTTTTCGCAACTTTCGGAAAGAGAACAAGTGACCGCGATCACGTAACCAATGCTGAACAGGGACTTTTAGCATGACTTCCGTTCTTTCAAAACGGAACAAAAACTTCACTGTTTGATAAGGACTCCAATTTATATATATACAGGCCATCTCAGATGTCTAGAGAGGCCCGGGCCACTTCCAGCTTTTGAGGCCTATAGCTAAACCCAATTATTTATTACTTTCACTGCAAAACATTATATTCAAACCTGAAAGTTTCTAAATTTGAGGCCTCCCATAAGCTTGAGGCCCAGACCAAATAGCCCTCCTAGCCCCCCCCCTCTGATAGTCCATATATATATATATATATATACACACTAGTATATAATAATTATTGATTACAATTGTAACCATTTTTTAAATGTTATAAAATATTATTGATTTACCTAATTCGTAATTCTTTCTTTCTCTCCACCACAGGTGAGTTATGAACCGAGATTAGTGTTGCATAGAAATTCAACGGTTAATATTCAAGCAAGGTAAAGTCCTCTATTCCAATTTTTCCAAGAGTGACATTTGAATTCTTTGATGTATGACCAATTGACCATCCATAATACATGTTTCAAAATGTGTATATGTGTATACATGCGTGTACATGATATAAAAAAAAAGAAAAGGTTTAGTATAAAGCGTAAAAGACGCTCTACAAATCAGGGTAGAAAGGCGCGAATGGTGACTGGCCACGGGATGCATCACTTCCGGTGCAAAGGCGCAAGAAAAGATGCAATTACCACCCGTGCCAATTAGCACTGATCAACTCCGCACCAAAAGAGATTATAAAGAATACTAAAAATTCAATTTAACATTTCTATATCTTCAAAGACTTATGAGCTCTTTGATTAGAGATATAAACGTCCCAGTATCATAAGAATCGTTGGTTCACGTATCCTGGTTAACTGCTAAGAATGCGTTTATGCTTTTAAATATAATCCACGTTGTTACAGTTGTTATTTCAGCCCAAATGAAACAATACAGTGTGTCTAAAAGGTCTTCAATGTATTTATTATGTCACTGGAAATTATACCTGGGTTGGAACTTTATTCTCTCCTCAACTCCACTGGCTAATAAATATTATACATTGTACAACGTCATTACTGAAACTCTTCCCCCTTTATTGAAAGCTAGTTAGGGTAAAGTTGCCAATGGTCGCGCATGGGTCCTAATGTCGTACATTTGACTTTAAAAAAAAACCTCCCCACAAAATACTGTTACAGTGAAAAAAATAAAATTCGTGTGAAACATTACTTCTAGTAATGAAGTTGAGTAACGTTTGACATTTTTACGCTGATGCAATGTATTGTTTTAAGTCCCAATGAATTCAAATAATTTTCTTCAATTACTCATTCAACCGAGTTATATCAAAGCTACACTAAAGTATTATTTCCATTTTGCCACCTACTTTCCTATTATTTAGAAATTTTGAGATTTTTTTAATGAAGACTATCTCTAAGTTGTTAATTGTATTATAAGACCGCTCCGACGACAACCCCTTGAGGCACTCCACTCAAAGCAACGGTTCAATATGATCATTCCCGCCTCCTAAAACCACTCCCCTCTGCTTTGTTACTTAATCATTTACAGTACTTACCCAAATTGTACGTGCTCTCATCCAGACATCTGATAACATTTGATTTTTTTTATTATTCTTTCACGAGACAGTTCATCGAAGGCTTTCCTGAAATGAAGATAGTTTCCTATATTTTCTTTACTCCACATTCAACCAACATACGTAATGCAATTTTAGACCAGTTTTAAATGCACCTTTATACTGTATACGGATTCTTTCACTACTGAAAAGCTGACGAGTTGAACACGATCTACGTCAACTGAGGTCGAATTGTGTGTCTATTAAAAACTTATTTCCTGCTAAATGATTCGCTAGTTTATCTCTGCATATCGTTTCTACAATGTTATCTTCCACGCGGATGTCAGTCTTCTACGTTGTAGATCTCATCCCTCTTTTAATACCGGTTTTGTAGTTTTCCAAGCTTAGTGGACCGTCCCTTCAACAACTCATTATTAATAAATATAATTATACAGGGTGTAACAGAAGTCCTTACTTATCGGATACTTATTTTACCGAATTCAATGTTCAAATTACATACCAGAAAGCTGTTTGCTCGTGTGATTTCTGGTAAGAGTGCCACATCCGACAATGGAGAACACATTCTCACTAATTTTGACGCATTCCTCTTGAATTCTTTTCTTTAAGTGCTGATGATCAATGGTGTGTAGTCATGATGAGTAAACCATTGACTCGAGATGCCCCCAAAGGAAAAGAAATATAATGGTGTCAGATTAATAAAGCAAGATTCAATAAAGTAAATATCCTATGGATACAGACGTTTTGTTACGCACAAACAAATTTCTGGTATGCAATTTGACCGTGTAATTCAATAAAATACATATCTTATAAGGACTTTCGTTACACCCTGTATACACGCAGTGGATAAACAACCTACGTAATTATTTTAATTTATTCTACACTTATCAAACGTTCTAGTAGAGTTATGTAGTTTAAGAGTCTGTTGAAAGAGGAGGAAAATAGAGTAACGAAGATACGGAATAAAATACATGCAATATATATATATTATGGTGTCTCTTATTTTCGAAGTGTTGATTTTTTTAGGTTGCGCCCCCTCAACCAGTTCCATTGGTTGAAAAAACATCACATATAACATTTTTTTTGGATTGAACAATTTTTAGAGGTCGCCCCCGCTTATTAACTTCATAAAATATAGCTATTATTTATGCAATTAATATTTGAAATTACTAGCAGTTGTCAAGTATACTAAACATATGTTTTTAATTAATTAATCATCATATTTATGATGAATTCAATTAAATGAATATTTGTTTCGATACAACAGCTTCAAACACGGGTCAATATAGTGGAGCCTGTGCTCTCATCGAAGCAAAATTGGGACATGATGTTTTGTACTTGCCTTGTAGACACCATGTTTTAGATTTATTGTTGGGAGCTGCATTTGAAGCAACATTGGGATCTACATCAACTGGTCCAGAGATATTGATATTTAAGCGTTTTCGTGACAATTGGACTTCTGTTGATCAAAGCCAGTTCCAAACAGGTGAGACAGACACGATTACTAAAACTGAACTAATTCAGTTTGCTAGATCCCAGGCACCTATGCTACGGGATGACTATCAAGAACTTTTGGATCTGTCCATCATCTTTCTTGGAGGTGTCCCCAATAAAGGCATCAAGTTTCGTGCACCAGGTGCCATGCATCGAGCTCGCTGGATGTCCAAAGCGCTCTATTCTATCAAGATGTGGCTTTTTCGAAACCAGTTCAAGATGACTAAGACTGAAGAACGAGGAATTCGAGATCTTTCCCTTTTTTCTGTTCTCATCTATAAGAAGGCTTGGACAACATCCTCACTCCCTATTGAAACCCCATTTAATGACTGGCTCCTTATGAGGTCATTGATTAATTATCCTAACAAAAAGATTTCTGATGCACTAAAAAAAGCTCTCTAACCACTTATGGTACCTGTCTGAAGAAGCAGTTCGTCTTGCTTTCTTTGATGAGCGAATTACTACAGATGTAAAGAAACGCATGGTAAAGGCATTAGAAGATGAGTCCACTGATAGACCACCCAAGCGTCCTCGGATTCCTGAATCGACCTTCTGCTCTGGTGAAGGACTACACCATCTTGTTACAAGAAATACTAGAGAATTCTTTACTAAGCTGAATTTGCCAGAAGGATTTCTGAACAAGGCACCCAGCACTTGGACATCCAACTGTGAATATTTAAGGGCCAGAGCTATTGTTGCAGCTCTATCTGTTGTAAATGACCGGGCAGAATGTGCAGTAGCTTTAGTTCAAGAGCTGAATAAGAAATTGACAGTGGGGGAAGAGCAGCTCCAGTTCCTGCTCCAAATTGTTGCAAAACACCGCCAGAGTCACCCAGTTCCACCAAAAACTGTTCTTCTCAAAAATAACCATCAATGAGGTCGCACCTTAAGATACACCATATTGTATAATCATTGTATATTAAATAAATGTTGTATAAGGAAATAATGCTAATTAAAGTAATTAAAGTATGTAAATAGCACTGGCATTTTGAATTTATCTCTATATAATAAACTAATG
>JAJOZX010000411.1:895000-1072500 GCA_023014485.1 Bathynomus jamesi | reverse complement strand
AGGAAGGGAAACCATCCACTTTGGAATTTCTTTTGACATGAAATCCCTCATTAAAGAGGAAAAATTTTGAAGTTTGAGCATCCTTCCATATCTCTCTCTGAGAGAGAGAGAGAGAGAGAGAGAGAGAGAGAGAGGATTCTTTAATACGCCACAGTTTAAAAAAATAATTAAAATCAATAGCTCATCTTATACATCTATGAAACTTAGCACGATTATTACAGGATGGAAGATTTTCACACACACACACACACACACAGTCAATGTTCTCCGTTTTGTGAAATTACGTGATAAATCCGGGCAGGTTAATTTCGTATTACTCCTAGTTTTGGCCTATTCTTTGGTAAGACAACGGTGGACCAAAATGTTTATCTCATCCTCCAGAAACAGTTCATTCTGCTTTTGGGAGTAAAATCAATGAATTGGACACGGTTCAGTTTTAGCACGACGGCGCAAGACCTCATACAGCAAAAGGTGTTTTTGATTTTTTGCAAGAAACTCTCGGCCGGAGAGTTCTGTCTGAAGGGTACGCCCACCTTCACGACTGCGGTCTTGCGTGGTTTCCTTTGTCCCCTAACCTCAACCCCCATGATTTCTTTTCATGGACGCATCTAAGGGGCTGGATCTTGGGGAAGAAAAATCCTAGGACACCGGTTAACTCTAAAAACGGCAACTGAACGTGAAACCCACGCTATTTTTACCAAAACGTTGGAGGTCGTGATAAGAAAGTATACTGTTACACTACCGGGATTCGTCACGTGATTTCCCAAAGGGAAGGATACACACATTGTGTGTATATATACTGTGTATGTATATATGTATATATATATATTATATATATATATATATATATATATATATATATATATATATATATATATACACTTTCGTTCTTGTGTTACATGTGTCAATTCGAGTTCAACGTTTCTAAACCAACAAAAGATCACAACGAAAGAATAAGATTAAAAGAATACCTAAAAATTCTTCCTTTTCCAAAGAAAAAGTAAAATATTTTAATATTGTCTTAATATTAAAAATATTAAAATGGATTTATAAACGAAGAAGCGAAAGAAATTAAATTTTCCGCATCCACGAATAATTCATCTTTGGTTTTGGCCCTTCTTATTCCCCACTACCTGCGCGGGGTGGGGGGGGGGGGGGGAGTTAGGGGCAGCGTAACCCCCGTCATACTACTACTACTCATCATTGGAGTAGAAAAATTCTAGTTTCGTGATTAGATTTATCTCGTATACCTCAAATATTCTTTGGCTATTTGTGGAATAAGTTCGTGTTCATTGTTGCACGAAGCTGCATTTCCAATAGCAGTGGCGGAAAATGTGTGAAGCCTTTGCGAAGTTATTCGAAGTCAGTAGTTAATTATAATATTTGTTTAGTGGTAATTTTAACTTATTTACTTTTTCAACATGTTGTGTGTGTGTGTGTGTGTGTGTGTGTGTGTGTGTACTTCATCATTAATATTATTATCGTAGGTGCTTCATGGCACTTGATACTAAGTTTATCTTAAAAGCCTTACTAGCCACAGGCTAGAACATAATAAAAGGAGGTTCCATCAGGGACTTTTATACATCTCCTACACCGAAAATAAAATTCTGAACGCGATTATGAATTGAAACTAAGATGTACGTTCATGATAAGCTTCTTTTCTAAAAATTTACTCGTGAACGATCTATCAAATGACGAGAGTCCATTTTTGCGCGTAAACATTAAAATTCAAGGGAATAAGAGTGGTTTCAACAAGTGGATTCGTAAAAACGTACTGATAAAAAACGACTCGACACAAAAATTCATTTTTTATATTCCTTTTTAACTTATAAAATATCAATTAGTAAGACTCTCGTAAGCATAAGAATAAATAACCTTCAATATGGAGTGATTTTCACGAGAAAATTAAGAGAATTAAAAAATATATTTATAATTAGAAGGACTGCCCTCAATATACAGGGTGTCCCATAAGTCCGGTCTCATAGGAAAATTTATTTTAAATTAAATTTACAAAAGTAATACATTTGAACTAAAACGAATGTTCAAATTGATGTCTTGTTTTGGGACCCTTTTTTTGTTACAGGTAGAATAACACACAATGTCTAATATGGAAGTGAGTTACACTCATGATGAAAAAACCTTCAGAAATTTCGAAATTTCTCAAAAATACATTAAATACTGCCAATAATAATTGTGAAGCAACCATTTGTAAATTAAAAACTTAAGTATTATTTAAATATTAACTATCATTATTATAATTATTATTATTATTATTTAAAAACCTCAAGATCAACAACACTTCAGTCCCTTAAAATATATTTTGGCAGTAACCATTTAAGTCTTTTTTATATGTAGTTTTACAGAGAAGGAAAATCAAATTAAGAGAGAGAGAGAGAGAGAGAGAGAGAGAGAGAGAGAGAGAGAGAGAGAGAGAGAGAGAGTCTTAATAAGCTACGCAAAACATATAATAACGTAAGAATCAAAGCATTTTTGGAAAGCTGAGACTGAAGCAAGTCCAATCTTTGGTCTCGTTTAAATTTATGACGATGGTGTGGAAGAGGTCGATGAGAAGTCCCTTTGAGCACTTTACACGCACAAATCCAAGTTTGGAAACTACTCAACGCCTCGCCTAAATGGTCATTTGCGTCTGAAGAAGGCGAACGAGGAACGCGATCGGAGGCAATGCGTCCGACCGACGAACGGACGAAGGGTCGAGCAACCGATCGGAAAATTCGGGTCCGGACGCCGTTTCGAGAGTGCTCGCGCGATCGAAGCCAATCCCGAAGAAGGAAACACCATCAGCGTGGACTATCGAAAGGCCAAGAAAGTCCGTAGAAAGACTTAGTAAGACCCGTAAGTACCTGTAAATACCGACCCAAAATTTGGAAAGGCCAAATTCCGACGCTGTAAAAGCGATACGATTCAAGGAAGATCTTTAAAAATAAAAAAAAAAATAAAAATTCAAGAAAATAAAAACCTAAAATTTCTCCGAATTCGATTCTTCGAAAAGATTTTCTTTTTTTTCTTTTTTTCCCCGAATGAACTACTTCTTATTTATGGATTTATTTTCTGCATTTCGCAATCTTGATCTTTTCCCTTCACTAAATTTAACTTCGTTTCCAAAAGGAAATTGAACTTCAAACGATAATTAAATTCACTTTCCTTCCCACTGACCAAACTAATAGAAATTTTAGGCCCCATAAAATACGGTGTTACAATTAATTATTTTTTTTTTTTTTTTTTTTTTTTAGGGGGGGAAACTATAATGCAGTTTGTACGATACGTTAAAAACTGAGATCAAAATATAGCCATCTCAATGGCCAATGAATGGAAACCGTATTATACCGTACAATAAATGCGTCCAATATCGATTAATATAACCGTAGACACATTGAACATTCTACGTACGACAACCCCGTTCTTTATATATATATATATATATATATATATATATATATAATATATATATATATATATATATATATTCTATAAACTTCCAAATCAAGGCCTTCCGAAAGCCTTAAACTAACAGAATCTTTTCCCCTCGTGTCGGGGAATTACTGTCGAGAGGGGATTTCTGTATACGTTGGCAACGGAAAGCCCGAAATAGCCTAAATAAAATTGAGAAGACAACCAAGACACGCTCCACATTAAGAGAATGGAATTGATTTCCATTAAAAGGTTCCGCGGGCCTTGTCTCTTTTATTCCAAACTTCCATTAAAATTCCGGAATTAAGACATCGTCGATCCGAATATACCCGGTCGGATATCTCGGATACAACAGATAAAATCACGCAAAATGATGCGCCCAAAATTAACACAATTGGAAGAAATATTTCTTTCCAAAATGGCAAGATATCATTTAATGTATTTGATATATATATATATATATATATATATATATATATATATATATATAGGATGTTTCATAACATGTGGGACGCACTTTCAGGATGGATTCAGGACCTGAAAACACTGCAAAAAGTTTATATAAACATATGCCCCAAATCGCTTTGTTTCCGAGTTACAGCCCGTTATGTGTTCCAGCAAGTACCTGCCTTACCTTTAAAGGAAGTGCTCAAAATGACCGCCTTGCGCTTGAATACACGCCTGAACACGCCTCGTCATAAACTGCCTGACGCGTTCAAACATTCCAGTTATTGCTTGGATTTTCTGGCATCCTTGTTCTACACGTTGGCGAAGCATTTCAACGTTGTCAATGGGTGTCACGTAAACGATGGATTTCAGATGACCCCACAGGTAAAAATCGAGTGGATTCAGGTCCGGAGAGCGAGCAGGCCACGCAATGGGTCCTCCACGGCCTATCCATTTATCAGGGAAATGGTCATCCAAATAGTCTCTGGCTACTTGACTAAAATAAGGTGGAGCGCCGTCATGTATAAACCACATACGACGTCAGACACAAAGAGGACCTTCATGTAGTAAATCGCTTAAATCATTCCTTAAAAAATTGGAATGGGATTCTCCTGTTACTCTTCCAGGCAAAACAAAAGGACCGATTAAGTTGGCAATAAGTCCTGCCCATACATTGATACTAAATTGTTGGTGGTGCCTTGACTGGATGATGGCATGCGGATTCTCTTCAGCCCAGTAATGAGTGTTGTGAAAATTGATCACGCCATTTCTGGTGAAGGCAGCCTCATCAGAAAACACGGAGGATAGAAAAAGAGGATCGCGAAGCACACTGTTCAAGGAACCAAATACAAAAAGCCTCTCGTGGTGAGAAATCAGCTTCAGTAAGGCCTTGTACTCTCTGAATGTGAAATGGGTAAAGCTGTTGTTTCCGTAAAATTCTCCACACAGTTATGTATCTTACACCCTCTGCTGCTGCTATCCTTCGGGTGCTGACACCAGGATGTTCTTCCACGCGATTCAGGACCCGCTCCTCCAACTCAACAGTTCTGGTGCTGATTTGTCTACCACCATCTGAAACTCGCTTGTTCAATGATCCTGTATCACCAAGACGCTCGTCTATTCTCTGAAAGGTCTTCTTATCTGGCAAACGGCGATTCGGAAACCTTTCCACATACAGACGTCTTGCTACGGCCGCATTACATTCGGCAAGTCCATACATGAGATGCATGTCTGCCATTTCTGTTTGAATAAGCCTCCATTCTCACTTCAAATGCACACTATCACTGAATAGCACAAAAACTTTTAAGTTTTTTTCACTGGACTGCACTTATTCACGGTAAGAAGTTATGAATACGAACAGTGAAACACCGCGATGCACCTCTGACTGACTGATGGCTCTACACTCAACGATATTGAAACATGTCAAAGAGTGTACGAAACATTACAATCGGCAAGGCCATACATGAAATAAGTCTCGTACACATTCACAAACATTGTCGGCAAGCAGCGTTTGTAAACAGTCTGCGGAAAGAATTGCTGGAACACAAAACGGGCTGTAGATCGTTTTCAGGTCCTGAATCCATCCTGAAAGTGCATCCCACATGTTAGGAAACACCCTATATATTATATATATATATATATATATATATATATATATATATATATATATATATATATATATATATATATATATATATATATATATATATATAATATATACATGAAAGGTTATAATTTAATATAGAAAAGCGACTTTTTAAAAACTATATGATCTCAACTATACAGAATGCAAAGAAACGATAACGCCCTAGTAATTAAAAGTAATTTCATGTAAGTCCTCTGACTTGATCAGCTTTACGAAAATTAAAATAACTTATTCCTGTGGAAAGTAATACAGTTCATGTCATATTAAATAGTGTCTAGTTTTATATTTCATTTGAACTTGTATAAATATTTATAAAGGTTGTTTGTGTATCAGGAACCATTCTTTGAATTTTGAAACATTGTTCAGCTTATTTTAAATAATAACCAACAAACCTAAATCACGAATGCTCCCCAGCAAAGTAACTTTAAAATTAGCAAACACGAAACGGTCTAAAAGGACGTTACAAAGAACGCAAATACAGATTGTGACAGCGTCATTACACGCCAAACTGATCCAAACAGCAAAAAAAAAGTAGGAACTTCATTACAGATCGGATACTTAAATAAACGGGACGAATAAAGCTTTCTTGTTATCTTTCCTGACGCGAATTGATATCCGAATTGCTCTTCTGCTTCCATTTTGCGCCATTTTCGCTTTCACGCTTCTGCCAAGTGTCAAATCTGGTTAAGAGACTCGCTTCTTAATCGTTTTTCTACTCTCTGTTTTCCTTCTTCCTTTTTAGTTGTTAAGAAAAGAATATTTCTTCTGTCTTTCATCCACAATCTTGGAAATTTAAGGAATATTAATTTGTAGATACAAACTCGGGCTAACGATTTTCTGTCATTATTTACAATATTATTAGGTTCATATAAAGGGTTCTAATATAATTTAGTTCATAAGTAGAAGAGTGAAATTCGTTATATCCATACGACAAAAGTCTGAAGGATCTCATCATTTCATTGAAAGAAAAAAAAATCCATGAATCCACTGTGATTTTTTTCTTCGGTGATTCTTCATTTGGTAATTTCAGTCCTTCCATTTTTAACTTTTTGAATTATAAGTGTAGCATTTAAGACCGATAATTCCGCATTTCAAAATGAATTGCAGTTTCAGACCATTTATGAAACCATATCTACTAATTATATATATATAGTGGCCTGTAGCTATAGGTCCTATAATAAATGTAATTAGATTAATTAAAGAATTGCTTGCTTGATTAAAGTCACCATCTCATCTTGCAATCAGAAAATATAAATGTCATAAGGAGATTGATCGAGTGAGTTTTCTTCTTTTAGTAAAAAATAAAAACCAACAATAAAAATCATTATAAAAAGTTATACAATTGAACGAAAACAGGTAAACAAAATAAATGAGATCCGAATTCAATTATTGATTAATTATATTGTGCGGCAGCTTATGAGTTGAATTACATGGATGGCAATCGTCGATTAAATGATTGACGAAAGTAGATTGCGCGAACGAATTTATTGTTAATTAAATTAACGAATAACAACGGGCAAACAAAGGCCTGTTACAATGGTTGCTATGGATGGAAGCTATCGTACATTGAGGTTGGAAAGTTGAGCTGCGATGCCTAGGGTATGCAATGATGTCATCTTCCAAGGGCGAAGTATTATGCCTATATAAGGAAATATTGTGGAGGAGACCGCGAAAAATGCTTGTTGTGTGTTGTTGAAGAAATGTTTTAGGGTGAAGAAACTGCTGATATATATATAATTATATATATATATTATATATGTTAAACACAGACCGTGCATGGAACAAGGAACTCTTCTGGGAAAATTAAATCCACTATAGTCCGAATAAGTAATGGTAAATGACAAATACCATAGTTTTTTTTCCTTTTTCATGATTTTAGCCCGACGTGGGCAACGGGTCTCTCGCAAAGAGATCCCATAAATATAGCTTCCCTCCCAGCTATCTGCAAAGCAGACAGGATCCAGCTTTGGGACGTGGATCCACGTCCCAAAGCTGGATCCTGTCTGCTTTGCAGATAGCTGGTGAGGGAAGCTATATTTATGGGATCTCTTTGCGAGAGACCCGTTGCCCACGTCGGGCTAAAATCATGAAAAAGGGAAAAAAAAACTATGGTATTTGTCATTTACCATTACTTATTCGGACTATAGTGGATTTAATTTTCCCAGAAGAGTTCCTTGTTCCATGCACGGTCTGTGTTTAACATATAATGTTCTCAGGGAACCATTCTGAGTTTGTGTATATATATATATATATATATATATATATATATATATATATATATATATACCGTGTAAGTTATATGAAGAGAAGATGCAACGAGTTAATACTGCACGAGGTTTTATACCGGGCACTGTAGTACCATCAAACAAGAAAAAGTTGCGCCGGCAACCCTACTACTTTAGCGACAAACCATAGATTACTGAACTGATGTCGTTGATTCTTCTCTAAGGAATACGAGCATCCTCGGTCTTCTAATGCGGATGCTTTTCTTGGTAGAGTTTGAAACCCCTTCCCCTACCCTTAAAAGTCCTGGGGAAGATCGGGGCAGGTTATCCCTAGTAAAATAATTACCCCCATTTTGTAATTTTTTTCACTTACGGTACATCTTGCGTTTGAATTTTAAATTACTTTTCAAGATATTTTCTTCTTTTTTCAAGTCTAGTTTAAATAACATTAAAACTATTAAAAGACGACTACATTTTTCGTTAAAATACGATTGATTTCCAAGAAAACGAATAAGACAAGTGGACAATTTAGAAGACATCTTTGAATTTAGTCGTTCTGGGCTGCTAGATCAGATTTCTGCTAGAGAGTCCAGCTCAAACAGCCATTGTAGAAACGGCGGGGCTGTAACACAAAGATTGAAGGCGTCACACCATCGTTTAATATTTTCCGCATTATTAATATCATGCAGTTTAGAAACAGTTTAGATATCAGCCTGTTCATGGATTTAGTATTTTCCAGAACTCCCATTTCGCCCAAATATCGTTCCCAACATCACATTAATTTCAAGTATAGAAAGTTCACCTTCACTACCCCTCTCTCTCTTCCACTTAAGTAATTTTAATTTTGATTAATACTTCTACCACAACGAATACAGAGTAAACAGTAGCAGTTGCATTTGGATCCTCTTTTGATGAATGAATTGTTTTTTCCCCAATTAAAGGCTTCTTTTCGTGTTGAGTTAGAACGTTATTCAGGGCCGGCCCCAGCTATGTGCGGCCTGTGCGGATGCACAGGGCCCCCATCAATTAGAGGGCCCTCCAAAATTCATTTGTTCTTCGTATTTTTAGTTGCTATAGCATCACCAAATTTATAAAAACGACACAAAACCACATAAAATAATGTAAATAAGCAGCATAAATAAGCGTGTATTATTATATTTATATTTGTAGGCTACTTTTTGTCATTATGTGTTCAGAACTGTCACTGTTAAAATTCTTTTCGTTTAATTTTTTTCGTCTCTTTATGTACGTAATGTGGCGTGTGCGCGGCGTATACGATATTATTATCAGTGTTTCTGTTTGGGAATCAATCTATTTTTTGTGACGGCATATATCAATTATATCTAATATGTCAACTCTCTATTACATCATCAGTTTATTGATCATAATATCGAGACATAACAAATAAATCTGACCATCCGTCACCTCATGTAGTATTGCCATAGAGACGTCATCCGAAAATTTAAAACCGTGATCTGTAGCCACCAGCCAGTTGGCAAGCAACTTTTTACGGAAAGGTATGTTTCTCTCTCAGGTTTGAGCATAGTGCTTTAGTTTTGATATAATTGTTATGCTATAATTGTATAAATCTATGCATGTCAAAGTAGAAAGTACTTTGTGTCAGAGATGCTTTCATATTTTTGGATGTAATTATTTCAAGAACGGTGCAATAGAAGTTGCTCGTTTATAACAAATGAAATTGGTGTGTTATTTTTAATTATTAGAATAAGAATATAGAACGGAACAGCAAGTGCTTTGTTGCCTTTGTATACAGACTTTCTTTCGAAATTACTCACGCAGCATAATGTTTTATCTATAATTTCTTGGAATATTTATTGATAATAATTCGTATACGTAGCACCTCAACGATGGACTATTTTAAAACAGTATGTCAGTATCACTCTAAAGTCCTGGAGTGAAACGAGGTGGGAAAGCCGACTTAAAAATATTGAGCCTTTGCGTTATCAGGCCTCTATGATAAGGAAGGCATTGTTGGAGGTCAGGGAAAAGACAACAGATGCTACAACAAAAATTGAGGCACAGTCTTTGGCAGAGGTGGGGGGGGGGGGGGGGGGTCATTTAGATTTCAGATTTGCACTGTAGTATGGTATGATATCCTCTCCAAAATCAAGTGTCAACAAGCTCCTACAATGTGCCGAGATACAACTGGACGTGGCAGTTAACCTCCTAGCGAAGACTAAAGCATTTTTCATAACATACAGAGATAATGGTTTTGCTGGAGCACAAGCCACTGCAAAAGAGATATGCGAAGATATGCATGTGGAGGCTGTCCTCGAAGAGAAGAGGATAAGAAGCACAAAGAGACACTTTGCTTATGAATCTCCAGATGAACCATTAAACGATGCAATGAAGAGGATGAAAGTCACGTTTTTCAATGTGGTGGTCGACTCAACCATTGGATCTTTAGATGACAGATTCAAAACACTAGGGGAAGTGAGAAGTAAGTTTGGAGTGTTGCTTAACTTTCCAAATATGATCAATGAGGCAGTGACAGAGGAGTGTGAAGAACTTGGGAAAACATTAAGCTGTGGAGAGGAAGCTGATATTGATGGGAGAGATCTGGCCACTGAAATTGGGAACCTTCCAAATTTGCCGAAAGAGTTGAAAGACAACATGACAGCACTTGGACTCCTAAGTTAACTTCATCAAAAGCAGTTGAAAGAAATCTATCCCAATCTTTGGATAGCACTTCGGATTGCTCGCACTCTCCCAGTGACAGTGGCATCAGCAGAAAGAAGCTTTTCAAAACTAAAGCTCACAAAGACCTATCTCAGACCCACAATGGCACAAGATCGCCTCAGTGGACTCGCTATCATCAGTATTAATCAAAAGATTAGCAGGCAGCTGTTTTATGATAGTGTTACTGAAGATTTTGCCTCGAGAAAATCAAGGAGGTACAGATTATAAGAACTTCAGAGTACTGATATTTATGGTTTGACAAACATTGATGTTTTTTGTTAATTTTTCTAATCATGGTTGCAGTTCGCTTCAACAATTTTCCTTTATTTCTTCTTGTTCTCTTATCATTTTATCAAACTATATTTACAGTACAATTGTCAGTTTTATTTTCCGCCATTGCTTATTATTTTCTCCACATTAAAATCATTTCAAATTTATACTCTACGTTGGAATTTTGAATATTTGTAATTCTTTAAATAATAAAAGAGGAACACTGATACTGATTTACCTTCCTGTTATATATTTGTGAAAGATATATATATATATATATAATGGGGGTTTGCTTTTATCAAGATGATGTCCTCATAGAAAATCAAACATATGTGGGGCCCTGGGAGGGTTGTGTAAAGAATGGGGGTCCCCAACCATCTTGCACAGGGCCCCTCAGAAGCTAGGGCCGGCCCTGACGTTATTACTCACATTTTTATTCGTGAGTAGCAATACCTCAATCTCACCTTTATGGCGTTGATAAATTCTCGACTTTTCATTAGACACAGCATCGTGCATCCATGAGTTAAAAACTTTTTTCAGTGTGACGAAGTGAGGCGACCAATCCCCGCCAGTACATGGAACTGTGAAGAGCTAGCCGGCGCATCTCGTCATCCTCGTTGCGGTATCAGATTATGGTCAAGGACAGTCGGAAGCGGGGCGAGAAATCTTCTGCCCAAAGGGGTTTGTGGGTACGTTGTAAGCGACTGCATCCTCTGAATTCTGCATTCAATCAATACGTTTAACTTTCATCACTGGTACTCTGGTTCGGAGCGAGGAAGAGTTTCCCGTTCCCTACATTGCCGTAGAAAACAAGTGGGGTGTTTTTCAAGAGACCCAAGTTTTGCCTTACGCCCTCCCTGACCGTGTGGTCGAGCTCCTTCACGACGCCCATAGCTTGCCAGAGATTATGCAGGACGCAAGGATCCCTTTGCGCAGGAGCGACCTCTGATTTTGCCAACCCGGTTATGCGCTCCTGAATCATTGGAAGCACTTTGGACTTAAAATCAAACACGCCAACGTCCAGCCACAGGCACCGACAAAGGTTGAGAATGCTCATCCCCAAAATTTCCTCGCCATTAGCCCTAACAAGGTTTAGTCATCTTACACCCGGTCTTTTGCGCGATTGGCGGGTAAGCGTTTTCTTCGCAACCTCTTGGTGATCAGCATTCTGGCATCCTGAAGGATGGCTTTCTTCGAAATGGGAACCGTCTAGACGTCCAGAAGCCAACCCAGAAGATCTACACCCACTAAAACACATTGGAAGGCTGCAGCTACTGCACCACCGCAGAACTTCATAACGTTCTACAGAATCACATCACCAGATTACCAGGACTTGGGGGCGCACTTAGACATAGAAAGCAGCGTTTGTTCCTCTTTGGTGAGTTCCCGCGGCTTCCTGAGGTCTCACAAGTTGTTGCTTCCCCACTGGCTTCCCATAGATCTACAACTAAAAGCGTATCAAAGATCTGCCGCCAGCAGATCATCTCGGCCCTATCGTAGACGGAGACGAGCTGACGACTCGATTCCACTCTTTAGGCTCTGACTCTTCCATTCTGTACTTCTTCTCGAGCGATTGGAACAGGGAAATTGAACGGGAGTATTCTTATCGCTCCCTCCTCCACTACAAACGACAGTTAGGAAAGCACCGCTTACCTCGGCCTTCAGAAAGAAGAGAACCAAAAATCCAACAAACAAGGAGCCACGCCTTTCCCTTTAGGAGGGTCCCCCTTCTTTCTCTCGGAGTCCATTGCCTCTTGCTCTCCAATCAGTTAACTAGATCAGGATAACTAATTACATCACGCAACCAGTCCAACCTAATGCCCCAACAACTTCAGATTC
Organism: Bathynomus jamesi; assembly: GCA_023014485.1. Lineage (NCBI taxonomy): Eukaryota > Metazoa > Arthropoda > Malacostraca > Isopoda > Cirolanidae > Bathynomus > Bathynomus jamesi. The sequence goes on along the minus strand of JAJOZX010000411.1, from coordinate 1,059,945 downwards.
CCTCTTTCCCACCCGCACTGCAACTGTATCTATGATCGTTTGTTACGAATCACCTTTTAGACACGAGGATACATTCTGTTCATTTGAAAAATTTAAATAAACGGTAAATTATTTATGCTCGATAATAACTAACAGTAAGGATTTTAAACAAAATCAAAGTGACACCTCTTGAATGAAGCCAGGGGATAAATCACGTATGCAGATCGTGACTTCAGTCGAGAAGAGCATAATTACCCATGCCATTAAATATTTAATAATAATAATAAATTAACTACAGTTCAAAAGTGAAATTATGCAATACTTGATCTATTTTCAACCGCAGTGGAGAAACTTATTTTTTTCACTGAAATAAATGATAACATTATCTTATAAAACTTATTTATGGTTGACATTATTTATAACTTAAAAGACAGTGCCAAATTATTTCTAATAATATATCGAGGGAAAAATTTAAAAAATATACGAATATGTCTCTCTTGGAGTTGTGGGTTCGATTATGATACAAAGCAGTTATTACGTAGCTCAATTGATCAAGTTATATGGATGCCCGGATTCGATCTCATGATCATGTACAGTGACTTAGCCATTAGGTTACCCAGGCGGATATACAGTGTGTGTGTGTGTGTGTGTGTAGAGAGAGAGAGAGAGGGACTTAATCATTAAAAACGTGTTTATTACAAGTAGGTTATCTGACACTCAATATTTCGTTATTTATTACAATTTATGCTCCACCTTTACTCTTCGACAGTAACATCTGTGAATCAACAATGAAGAACCATCAAATATGCGGCATTTAAAACGTATCATTCTGTCATAATGTGATATAATAAATGTTTAGAGACGTCCTTCCATTATTGTTGAATAAATGCTGATGTGACGGCGTTCAACAGGAGCTTCCCACGTAAACCGAAAGGTTTTTGAGGCTTCCTCTTGTCCTTGTAACGCCTTGTAACATTACTCGTAACCAGCGTTCGAAATACAGGGGGGGGGGGGGTTTCACCCCCAAATCTACGTGGGACCCATGGAAATGTGCTGTCCAAGGGGACCCAGGGTGGGTCCTGTAAAAACCTTCGTAAACTAAAACTTTCAAGTTTTAATTTATATAAAATAATTTATATGAAACCCCCCACCCTCAGCACCCCCTGTATTTCGAACACCGCTTGTAACAAATGTTTAGACATAATAGATACTGTTGCAGATAGTCACTATCGACGGTTTAAAACTAATCGAAATATTTATAGTTGAAATTTATTTGGATAATTAAGTCTGTGACAATTACGTTCTCCTTTTCATGCTGGAATGACTCTTTCCCATGAAATACTGTATTTACATTTCTGTTGCAATGTCACTTCTCAATTATTTGTACATGTAGAAATTTCGTTATGTCGACATTTGCATACTACCTGGAGATATATATTATATATATATATATATATATATATATATATATATATATATATATATATATATAAAGAGAGAGAGAGAGAGAGAGAGAGAATACTACCGATGTCGATGGGGAAGTCTTCAGAAAAAGACTAAACACCTGGCTCAAGACAATCCCAGATGAGCCGGGTGTACCTGGCTGAGGTGGAGCCCAAGAAAGCAATTCTCTCCTTCACCAAGCCAATTCTAGAGGTGTAGCCATGAGCCTGACCCCCGTGAGATGAGATCGACGCGCGGAATTTCTACTAGGTTACCAAGTGTGTGTGTGTGGGTGTGTGTATGTGTGTATATATATGTATATATATAATTACTTTATTCTTTAGACATAATAAAACGTTTTTCCCTCAATAGCCGAATTAGGCCAAAATGAAAACATTGTCATTTTGTGCAAGTTTCAGTAATTTTGCTTCATAAGTTTACAAACTTTGACTATTTCTAATTCTTTACTCACTTTGGTTGGGTCTTTCATACCCTTTTGTGACAAATGAAACAAGACTCGTTTATTTGGTTTAACGAAATGTAAACAAAAGTACATTCAGAAATGGCTCTGCGCCCCACCTCGTGGAAATTTTTCTTTGAAAGTTTTTTTTTTTTTAGAAAGTTTAGCTGTTGAAAGAAACATTTCCAAAGAATGGCCTTGGACATCCATGATGCTTGATACATATCTCATACCCGATCGAAAATCACATGACACGTACTTGAAAATTATTTTTCTTGCATTGGTATTCATCGACTTTCACTCACCGTCATTCCCATTCGATTCCGCGACCATGAATGGGGAAGTGAGGAAGTGAGAGTCTCAAACGAGACATTTTCAAATGGGTCTATCCCCAATTCATGTCATTCTCATTCTCATCCACGGCCTTTCCCACTTTGGTCCGGGTTAGGTTACGATTGGTTAGGGTAGGTTAGGTTATGATTGGTTAGGCTAATGTTAGATCAGATTGGGATTGGTTAAAATAAGTTAGGTCAGGAAATATTAAACATTCCCACTCGGAGCCGTTTGCCGCGAATGGGAATATAGTGACATTGTTTCCCAAAATCAAGAAACGCTTTTCTCAGATGTGGATTTTTTTTCACTTCTGTACATTTTCACGTGTGGACCACGAATGGGAATGACATTGAATGAGCAGTAATCTTGCTACTTAGGCTTTTACGTGACTAGAAAGGAACATGGTTGAACGTTCATTACGGGAGTGTGAAATGAAAAGCAAGTCTTAGTTTCATTGATTACTTCCCACTCAATGTCATTCTCAGTTTCATTGATTACTTCCCACTCAATGTCATTCTCAGTTTCATTGATTACTTCCCACTCAATGTCATTCTCATTCGCGGTCCACGAGTGAGAATGTACAAAAGTGAAAAAAATCCACATTTGAGAAAAGCGTTTCTTGATTTGTGAAACAGTGTCACTATATTCCTATTCGCTGGAAACGGCGCTGAGTGGGAATGTTTAATATTTCCTAACTTGTTTTAACCGATCATAACCTAACCCGGGCCAAAGTGGGAAAGGTCGTGGATGAAAATGAGAACAATATGAATTGGGAATAGACCAATTTGAAAATGCCTCGTTTGAAATCCTCACTCTTGGGCGCGGAATGAAATAAGAATAACGTTGAGTGGGAGTAAACCCTCCCACTCAACGTCATTCCCATTCTCATCCACGGCTTTCCCATTTTGGTCCAGGTTTGGTTAGGTTAGATTAAGTTAGGTTAACAAATATTAGCCATTCCCATTTGGCGCCTTTGCCGCAAATGAGAATGACTGAGTGGGCAGTAACCGAATGTAAGTACGATAAACAGTTTCATTGTCTAAAGTTTGATGACGCTAAATTAAAGGACTTGTCAATTCATTAACTTAAAATTAAAATGGAGCCATTACATCAATTAAATATGAGTAATAACAGAGGCAAAGTAAAATTAATTTTTTAAATTTTTACATAAACTGTTTATGCAAACGATTAATTCGATAGAAAAAAAAAACAGCCTAAAACAGTGCGTATGAAAGTCCCGCTTGTTCTTCGATTGGAGAAGGGCGAAGGATTTCACAATATTATTATTTCCATAATAAGATTTTCCTCATTTTTGAGACAAGAATGAGTTTGGAGGCATCATGTGACGTACGTTTAAAATTCAACAGAGACGCGGTCGCCATTTTTAGAAATTTACTCACCTTCAATCTGTACTTATTTTAATACTTTGCGAGCGAAGAATATTTATTAGATTCAGGATTTTCTATCGCGCATCAACATTCATGTAGACGTGTGTGTGTGTGTGTGTGTGTGTGTGTGTGTGTGTGTGTGTGACCAAGGACGTATTTTATTTTATTCATACATTAAAAAAACAAGAAAACTAATAACTAAACTAACCTAACCTAATTTAAATTACCTCTTTAATATATAATCAGTCAGGAGGGCCAGAAAACTAGCACAGCGCTCAGGCCAACTAAAGCGGCACATTGCTGTAACTCCTATATTATTATCACCAGCATCATCAGGATCCGAACCCCCGACCTTAGTGTCTTCACTTCGCTTACATGAAAACGGCGCTTAGGCGTTAGGGACGCCAGGAACTCACCTGTTTACCCCTAACCTCCTCTATTGGCTCTGTCAATGCTTTTATCATTAAAGGTAATTTTTAATTAAACTAAATCATGCCATAAAGACTAAAGACCGCGACAGAAACTCGCGGTTTCTGCAAAGCCCCCTATTTGTTTCGCAATGCTGCTGCGAGCTGCCTACCCTGAAATGGGTGTATGGGTGTTATAGTGCTCTCTGTGAAAAGATGTTTACTCTTCATACTTCCACTTAAACTATGAATATATATACTCTATATATATATATATTATATATATATGTGTGTGTGTGTGTGTGTGTGTGTTGTGTGTGTGTATATATACCGGGTGTCCGAGAATTATCTGTACAATTTTTGGCTGTTATTAAAAGTCAACCATGAAGTGTAGAAATTCCAGTATTGTCCCATTTTACAGAGAATCTCATTAAGTTATTTCTGATACCACGTTTTGACAAGTGTTTTAGAAATGTACGCGGGTGACAGACATTGATGATTTAAAAGCAAGAATCACAGCTGCTATTGAGCGAATTGATGTGGATATGCTGCAGCGTACATGGCAACATTTGGAGTATCGATTGGATGTTTTGCGAATCACTAATGGTGCACATATCGAATGTTTGTAACAACGTTACTTTAATAAAAGAAACTTTTGAAAATACAGATTCTAAATAATCTTGTTTAAGAATTTTACGTGTGTTATCAAGAATTTTATTAAAAGATGAAATTGTACAGATAATGTTCGGACACACTGGAATTTCTAAAAAACTTGTCAAAACTTGGTATCAGAAAAAACTTAATGAGATTCTCTGTAAAATGGGACAACACTGGAATTTCTACACTTCATGGTTGACTTTTAATAACAGCCAAATATTGTACAGATAATTCTCGGACACCCTGTACCTACCTATATATATATATAAAATCATCGATGCATTCATAGTTTAAGTGGAAGTATGAAGAGTAAACATCTTTTCACATGAGCACCATTCCGCCCATACACCCATTTCAGGGTAGGCAGCTCGCAGCAGCACTGCCAAGCAAATAGGAGGTCAAAGTACTGACGAGGCTTTCGTACTGATTCATTACCACTGAAAGCAACAATGCTCTGTGTTATATATATATATATATATTACTCACTTCGGTGATGTAGTGTTAGCATCGCTGACTACAAATCCATCGGCCCCGGGTTCGATTCCCGATGACGGCAGGCGACAGGCAGCAAACCCAGCTGCTCATCCTTCCATACAATAAAAATTGGTTGATAGATAAATTGGTGCCCTGGGTAGCCTTGTGGTTAAGATGCTGGGCTCCTGATCTGGAGGTCGTGAGATCGAGTCCGGGAGGGGACTTGGTAATTTCTGACCACTCGTGGTGGGTCGTGGTTCCGATTCCACGTTAAGCTGTAGGTTTAAGGTGGAACAACAAGCTTGACCTTTATCAAAATGACCAATTCGGGCGGAAACAAAACCAAGGTTACCAAAGGTTATAGTGGTATAAACCAAGATTGTGGCACCAAGGTTATATCCAAGGTTACATCCGTGTGTGTGTGTGTATATATATACAGGGCGTCCCAAAAAAATGTATACACACTTTAACAGCTGATAGCTCAATTGATGTTTCTTTCTTTCCAAGTTAAACCCATTAGAATTAATAATGGCAGTCAGACTAAGCTTTGAACAAAGGAAATTCATTCTAAAATGCTACTGGAAGTGTGAAAACGCAGTTGAAGTGCAAAGACAGTTTAGGAGGGAGTTTCAAACAGATCCACCAACGCGACTTACCATCACTCGAATTAGAGATAAGTTTGAAGCCGATGGAACTGTTCAGAATGTCCACAAGAAGCGTTCCGGAAGACCACGGACATCGACAAGCCCCACAAAGCAAGAAAGAGTACTGGAAACGTATCACCAAAGTCCAAGAAAATCTGTGCGGCAAGCGAGTCGTGAGGTAGGAATTTCAGAATCGTCTGTCCAACGCATTTTGAAGCGCTGTCAATGGAAAAGTTACATTCCAAGATTAGTCCATGCTATTAATGAAGATGATCCGGACCGAAGAGTGGAGTATTGCGAGTGGTACTTGGCACGATGTGGATGTGGATTGGACGAAGGGGTTTCGTAGAATACCCTCCGCGTTCACCAGACCTCACACCACTAGACTTTTTTTTATGGGGATACTTAAAAGACAAAGTCTACGCTATAAAACCTGCAACAGTCGCTGAATTGAGAGCAGCCATTGAACGAGAATGCATACAAATACCAAACGAAATGTTTCGTGATGTTTGCGATTCCATTGCTTCGCGTTATCAGCAGTGCCTGGACCAGAACGGACGTCAGTTTGAAAACAGGCGTTGACAAAACAATTAAATAATGTCTGTAGATTCTATTACATTTTGAAAATGAAATGTATTTTAATAAACACTCCCTTTATAATTATTTAAAGTGTGTATACATTTTTTTGGGACGCCCTGTATATATATATATATATATGGCACAATGCATCTTTGACTTAACCATTATATCTTGTATATTCATCAAATACGATCGTGAGGAAAGAATTATTTGAAAATTTACCGTTAAAAAGCTGTAAAATTTATTTTGGATTCCAAAGTAGAAAGAAAGTTCGTCATAAAAACCAATAAAAGAAACCCATCCAGTATATTATCCTTTAAAGGAAATCTGATCTTTCAATATTTACGGAAGAATATGTAAAGTAATTAAAGTACAGTAAAATAATTAAATTGTGAAATGATAAATGATTATTCATGATATAAACGAATAAAAGTGTATTATAAATTCGCCCATTTGGAAGGTCAAAGAAACTCGGTGGAAATGTGGCCCAAATCGATGTAGAAAGACTGTGTTGAATCACGGTGATCGGATGATGCCTCGTGTCAATATTAGATCTTCCTTCTCCTATCAAATTCTTCCTTTTTTCGTTTCTCTCCCTCGCGCTTTCCCCTTTTTCCCCTCTTTAACCCTTCATCCTCCTCATCACTTCCCTCATTTTTCCTCGCGAGTACCACCAGAATTTCTCTTCCACTTTCCCCTCACCTTTACTCGAAATTATCACTATATTCCTTTCGACAATCTTTTTTTTTTTTTTTTTTTACCAGTTCCCCTTTCCTTCGTCAGTGCTTTCGCCCTCGCTCATTACCCGCTTCAGGAACTTGACCCCTCGACATTTCCTTTGGTTAATCCATGTTAAGAGGATCTCTCATTCATCGAATTAGTTGTGAAATTAATTTATGAAATATATCGAAAATGCTCAACTCTCATTCATTGCCATATCAATAGACAAATACGACATATTATATACGTAAAGCCGCGGGTCTGCTACGTCAAAGGACCTTTGCGGTTACGAAAGAGGTTAAGCATCCCACAACAACATTATCACCTCTTAAATAATTTCTTAAGAAATTAAGATAATGAACGGTCACAAAACTAGTTTTAAGCATTCCTTTCAGGCAAAAATGACGCAAGCGCATGTATTATCAATTCCATCCTATTTTCCAGGAATTCATTACGAATGCAAAGCGAAAATTTTACTTGTGGTTCGTTGTGCATTTTCCATTTTCAATTCATGGCACTTCTTCGTTCAAAGAATTTACAATTTTTCATAAATTAGAATTTTTTTTATGTACGAAAGAGTGGCCAAGGGCGAGCGCCCACAAATATGCCCCCCTATATTTATTACGTATACTCATTGGTAATTAATTAGATTAAATTATGAACCTTCGAAGATTTTATATTATATATATATGGGATGAATTTCACAATTGAACACGTGAAATGAATGAATGATGTAAACCTACAAGGAAAAAGAAAAATGATTCCAAGGCCTTTCATGTATTCAAAAGTACACCTCCTTAGGGAATGAAGGGAGCAGGCGAGATGCCCTAAATATATACAGCGGGTCGGAAACAAAAAGCTTAGCACATAAATATAATTAACAAGACTTAATGAGAGGCAGAAGGAGGTGTACTTCTGAATACACGAAAGGCCTTGGAATCATTTTTCTTTTTCCTTGTGGGTTTACATTATATATATATATATATATATATATATATATATATATATATATCCTCTTGTATCGCACAAGGTCAGTGTTCGTACTGAGTGGGTGACACAGTTTAGGGATGAAAACCAATATTCAAATACCGGTATTAAAACTGATATTGTTTCAAAAAAGTAATACCGATCTCAGGGCTTTCAATACTGGTTTTTCGGCATTATTAACCACACGTTCTTTAGTCTATTTATTACTGATTGATGGTTGCAAGTTGTTGTTAAGCGAAGTAAAAACATCAATTAAAAACCTTTTTAAAGGTTTCGTTGGCCCTTTTTTTCAGATTATTACGAAAATGTCAATAAAATCAAAGGTTTGGAAGTAGTTTGAAAAGGAGAATAAAGATGAAGCAGAATGCGCTAAATGTGAAAATGTTATTAACTGTGGTGGAGGTTCAACCAATGGAATGGTCGTTCATTTAAGAGCAATTCGTAAAATTGCCGTAAAGAAGACAGAAAATCAACCAAATAAAAGTAAAAACAATTTTGGATGGTTGTTTTATCACCGAGAAATCTATTGAGGAAGAAATTTCAAAACTTGTCTGTGTGGATAGATTTAGTTTCAATATACTATTGCCAAAAGTAGATTTATTCAAGATACTTTAAAAATGAATAAATATGACAAACCACATCCAACTGTTGAATATGAAAGAGCATTTTCTGCTGCTGGCTTATTTCTTACAAATTTGAGGTCCAATCTAGCTAAAGAATCCTTAAATGCTCTCTCTTTCTTTAAAAGTTACTTCAAAAATCATCATAAGAAATAAAAATTTTATGTAAAAAAACATTTTTTATAAAATAATTTATGTAAAACATTTGCCTATTTTTGTTTCTTTTCACAAATAAAAAATTAGAAAATCTGTCATTTTCACTCCTTAAGTCCTTAATCTTATGTGTATCTCTCAATCTTGTGTGTCTTTGTGTAACCTTGTGTGTGTGTGTGTGTGTGTGTGTGTGTGTGTGTGTGTGTGTGTGTGTGTGTACAGTACTATAGAATACCGGTATTAAAACCGGTATTGGGTAAAAAAGGCCCTAATCCCGATAATAGCCGATATTACTTTCATCCCAAGGTCACTCACTGACACTATTTCCTACAAATGAAGTGAAGACACTGAGGTCGGGGGTTCGATTCCCGATAGCAATCAATCAGGACGGTCAGAAACTAACGCAGCGGTCAGGCCAATTATTGCGGCGCACTGCTCTAACTCCTGGATTATTATTATTATTATTATTATTACTACTAGCCTCATCGGGATTCGAACCCCCAATGGGAAACGGTGTTATCCACTGAACTGAGAACGATGGCTTTGATTCCCGATAGTTCTACGGTTAATAATAATGAAGGAGTTAGTGCAAAGGGCCGCATTAATGTGGCCTGATGAATGTGTCAATTCGTGCTCCCCTGAATGATTGTGATTGTTGTTATTATCGCAGCGGAGAAAGATCCAGAGCACATTTGGGCTTAGAATCCAACGAGCGTCAAACTATATTTCACCAAGAAGTAGTTAATAATATTTGCCGTTGGTGGCGTTACGCGTTTTCTTGTTTTATCGGGAGAAAAACTTTCGCAAATTTTGACGCGGAGGAAAAACTTCCAAAGTCGCGAGTCCGCATTAGAACAGCTAATACACCTAATGCTTTGATTAATCCTACAGTATATATACTGTATATATAAAAATCACGATCCAAATTAAATTCTTATATGTAAAAAATGTAGGAAATATGTTATAATGTTATTAATTTTATGCGTAATTCAAAAATCTAAGTTTGATGTATTTTTGCAAAAATTCCTTGACCCTCAGATCAGAAAGAAATTAAGGTAATCCTCCTCAATATCTTATTATTTTGAGTCCCGAGCCGCGTTTTTATATAAACTGTCTTTACCCTTGTTTGACTTTTCCACATGACAACATATATAGATATAATAATACTAATAATACTACTAACAACAGTATATATGGCATCAAAATCGAATAAAAAGATGCGAAATGATGTCTGCAGAATGCCAGAAATACTGATGACATTTCAAGTGAACGAAATCCAACCTTATCTCCTTATTTAAAATGTAAAGGTCATCTGATTTATGCATTTCAGAACGTTCGAAGCCCGTTTAAGCCAAATTTGTGCGCATTTCTTTCATTGTATCATCTCTTCGTATGTAATAAAGTAACTTACATTGTTGTGCTTTATAGAATACTCAGCCATTTTGCTAGTTTAATATAAAAACAGGCTAGGGAGGCTAGAGACTTAATTTCCATGCACGCGAGTATAATGCACGATTTTTACGAACGCAAACTCAGCTTACCAAGGTGTTCATTCCTCTGTAACGATGGCACTGCTTTCGTCAAAATGGTTATGTTCTGATTACAGCTGCACAAAGTTCTTAGCATGATGGTGTGGTCACTTTGCGACATTATGGACTTGACATTCTATCATCACGTATAATGTTGGTTAGACTAAGTTAGATTAGGATAGGATAAATTAGGTTAGGTTACGCCAGGTTAAGTTAGGTTAAGCCCGTTTTTTGGAGCGTCGATGTATGGGTCGTTTGAGACATTTGTCAGACTGGAACATCATGCCCACAAGAAAGTCGCTAGGAAAGGGGTCAGGAATAATATGATGGTTTAGTGGTCAGATCCGCAGTATGCGTTATGTCACGACGGAGCTACACTCTCTTGAGCAACTTTATGCAGCTTCAATCATGAGTACGGTCACATCGACCGGAGACGCTTGTCAGCACTCTTGTAAAAATTCATATTATATCATAGGGTATACTTTTCTCCTGCATATATATATATTATATGGTTTCGTTCCAAATCTAGCACATCATTAAAGATCAGAAGTCATGTGCCTAACTTTTTAATTGATGGTTAAATTTTAACAAATATTAAATTATATAACAATAAATATTAAAATGGACTCCAGTTGATATTTTCTCCTACATATACTAGTTCTCCTGGCAAACATTACATGGCAGTAAAAAAAATGGCGAACGCAAAAGTGAGCAAATTCAGAAACCATTATTAATAGTGTTTGGTTCAAACTACTCGTCTCGCGACCAGACTAACTCAAAAGGCGCTAAAAGTAGCCTAAAAAAGAAAAAAAAAAGACTTCTCGTTCGCACGGGGATAAAATAAAATAATTGCGAGACGAATACAATTCGACCTCGTAAAGCGATGCATACACTGTGATCATTACTAGTTTTGCTTTGCTTCGGAACGTAGTTTACTTTCAAATGCAAAATTCATTTCAAAATTTGTAAAAATTAGTTTCAAATTATTATTATACAGTACAAAACATAATAATTACAATATCATAAATGTTTTGCAGTGCGATAATAACCACATGTTATTAAAGTGCAGTTACTGCGCTTAAAAAAACTTTATACTTTTATAAAGTCAAGGGATTTGAAGGGAACATGATCAAACGGCACAAACATTGGTCTCGCTTAAACAAATTTTTTCCGGGATAACGACACTTGATCATTCTATCGACGAGTAAGGGTGGGAGAAAAGTCTTTAAGGATTTTATACAAGCAACTATTTAGTTAACAACATTATACGGATAAGTGTTCAAATGATGAAACAAATCAAACAAAAAGTCTATGAGAATTTTATTTATACAAATATTTTGTTAAATTGTAATTTAATTTTCAAAGCGGTCTCTATCCGCGATGATACATTTGTGGATTCTCTCTCTGAAACTCTTCATTGTTCTTCTAAACATATGGAGTGGGATCCTCTTCAATTGTTCGTCTGTTCCAAGGCCAAGGGCATTCACACTTGGATAGATGAAACCAGGAGTGTAGAATCTGTCACGCAAATAAGCCAGAAATCACATGGGGTTAAATCGGGTGATTTGGCTGGCCATTCAATGGGACCTCGCCGCCCAAGCCATCTTCCTTCAAGGTTCATATCCAGAATCTCACGGGCAGCTGCAGAGTAATGTGGCATAAAGCCAATTCCTGCCAACGCCATTAGTAAACTGTGGCAAAACTTTGTCTCTCAATACCTGGCAATAGCGTTTTCCATCCACTGTATCTCTCGATATGTCAAAGGAAACGAGTCCTGAATAACCAATACACGCTCAAACTGTTAGTGTAGCCGTTTTAACTGGTTTACCCAATCGTATTTTGGGAATTTTTTTCGCCCAGTAGTGAACGTTGTGTTTGTTTCTTTAACTCGTTAAACCGAAGACACATTCATCTGAAAATTTGATGTTTTGTGCGAAATCTGGACCACTGTTAAACATCTGTCTCATTGTTTCAACAAACTGCAGCTGTCTATCAGAATCATCGTCGTAATGAGTTGAGAGTAAATGGGTGTGTAATCGTGGTACCCCTGTGATTTCAATATTTTCGCTACTGAAATTTTGGAAATATCCAATTCCTGTGTGACTTTTCTCGTTGAAGTTGTTGGATCGACTTGAAAACTGGCGAGGACATTTTCTTTGTTGTTGTCTCCTGTCGCCGTTACTGGCCTTCCGCTTCTGAACGATCTTTTACCAGGCTTCCTGTTCCCAAAAGTTTGAGCTTTCAGTATCGAAGAGTGGTTGCATTTGGTGGTGGTTTATTATATTTTTCTTGAAATAAACACAAACTTTGTTCACAATTATTATAAGAAATAGCCCACGATACAAGATGCACTTTTTCTTCATTGCTCTATTCCAATGGTGGCCAAACCCTGGCTCGTGAGCCGCATGTTGCTCTCGAGGTTGTTAACTATGGCTCGCGAGACAATTTTGGTTTTTATTGTATTTATCATAAAAGACAAAATTCATAATACAAATATAATTTTTTTTCACATAATAAAAAAAATATGAAAAAAAACAAGGAAAAATTGAATTGACAATAAAATGCGTCATGCGTACGACAATTTTTTTTGCGTGACAGGCACTAAGCGGGATAATTACGTAATTAATACCAATCGCCATTCACCAGTGTCCATACCCCTCGAGCTACCCTGCGGGCCGCGTGTAGTAACGAGTGAGTGTGTTTTAAAATTGGCTTCTTAGATCAAATAGTGGCTATTTTTCTCAGCTATACAAGTGAAAGTTATACAACCCCTTAGTTGATTAAAATGACTGAGCAGACAAAGTGTAAGAAACGGAAATATGAAGAAGAAAATAGAGTTTTTAAAAAGGAGTGGGAGGAGAGCTTTGCCTTTACTGTTAAGGGTGGGAAACCTGTGTGTCTTATCTGCCACGTAGCACTCAATCACTTTAAAGCCAGTAACTTAGGCGTCATCATGAAACTAACCATAAAAATTTTATTACGGAATTTCCTCCCAAATCAGAATTGCGGAAGACTAAGTTAACAATGTTGAAATCTAGCCTAGTTGCCCAACAAACTGTACTTTCATCATTGTGTAAGACAGCTGACTTAACTACTGAAGCTAGTTTTGTTATGGCATGGAATATTGCTCGTGCTCAACTTCCCTACAGTAGTGGAGAATTTGTGAAGAATATTGCCGATGTTACTGCAATTCTCGCTCCAGATAACACAAAGTTTCGAGAGCAAATAACAAGTATTTCTATTTCCCGCCACACTACAGAGAGACGTATTTCCCAGATCAGTGCTGAAATTACATGCTCGTTGCAGAGTGATTTGAAGAATTCTGTTGCATTCAGTTTGGCCCTCGATGAATCCACAGATATTAAAGATAACCCTCAACTGGCGATATTTGTTTGTTATGTTCCTGACAATGGAAATGTGAAAGAAGAACTCTTGAACTTAATGACCCCTAAGAGAAACAACCAGAGGGGTTGACATAAAGAACGCACTTGACGAGCCATTATTAAATGCTCAAGTACCATTGAATAAACTTGTCAGTGTTGCAACAGATGGAGCACCAGCTATGGTAGGACAAAATGTAGGCCTAGTTTTGCTCTTGACACGCGATCCCAAGTATCCTGTCTCTTTATTCACTGTATCATTCACTGTGGTCATTTGGTAAGCAAGTACTTTAGGTATGACAGTGTTATGAAATGTGTTCTAGAAATTGTGAATTTCATTCGTTCAAATGCAAAAACGTACCGAGCGTTTAGAAATTTTATCGAGGAGCTGGATCTTCAAGATAAGCCAGATGACCTTTCATTCTACTGTATTGTAAGGTGGTTATCAACTAGTAATCTCCTGAATAGGTTTGTTGCACTGTTGAAGCCTATCATTGATTTCTTGAAAGAAAAGGGAAAGTCATACCCACAACTAGAAGATCACGAATGGGTGCAGGATCTGATGTTTTTTACTGATGTAATACAACACCTTCAAAATCTAAATTTGGCACTTCAAGGAAAGGATAAGGTCATTTCTGACCTTACACAGACAGTTTTCAGTTTCCAGAATAAAATAAAGCTCTTCCAAAAAGATCTAGTAACAAAAAAAATTTGACCACTTTCCCCACCTGAAAAACTGAGCAAACACTTTTCCTGATATTGAAATAAAAGATAGTAAATTGGAGGAATACAAAGATAAATTAGAAGGACTAACTGATGATTTTCAGTTCAGGTTTCATGAACTAAAGAAGCTAAAACCATACTTCGAATTTCTTGTAAATCCTTTCCTGATTGATGTCGTGAACGATGGCTGTCCTGTTACCACACCTTTTGTTACGGAAGCTGCTTCAATACAAACAGAACTTTTGGAGCTGCAGGAGGACGTGGGTTTAAGGTTGATACATAAAAGCTTATTTGCAGTTGAGTTTTGGAAGCAAGTACCAGAGACAAAATATCCTCACCTCAGGAAAACCAGTTTCCGACTTATCTCAGTTTTTGGGACAACTTATTGCTGTGAAGCACTCTTCTCGGTAATGAAGTTTGTAAAATCAAAACATCGTGCTGCCCTCACTAACGAACACCTGACTGAGCTTCTTCATACCGCCTTAACATCACATCAGCCAGACTTTATAGCATTAACAGCCAAAATGAAGACCCAAACTAAGCCTTCTACAAGCAGTAATTAAACAATTTAATAATGTGAGTATAACTATATGTATATGTTTTTAATAATTAAATTCTTTTTAAAATATTTTTCGGCTCTCGTACATCTGAAAAACGTCGTATGTGGCTCTTGGGTCCAGGAAACTTGGCCACCCCTGCTGAGTCTATTCCATCCTTACTGACATGGCGCTGACTGGGGCTAGAGCCTGGGGCCTTCCTGTTCTAGCCTAAGGTCATTCCTGTCCTTATATACTTGCTTTGAAAAGTATTGCATACACTGCGGTGATATCTTTGGAATTTATTTATTAAATTATGTATATGTATAAAGTTCTTAAAGACTTTTCTCCCACCCTGTATACAATAGATTAAGTTAGGTCAGGTTAGTTTAGCAAGGATTTGGTTACTCTGGGTTAGGTTAGGTTAAGTTTAGTTTAGCTTTTAGAGTGTCCACGTTACGGTCTCGTAGATCCGATAAGTAAAGCTCCACACTTTTTGGCGTAGTCGGTAGGAGCGCTGACTCTGAAATCACGAAACGCGGGTCTGGATCCCACTAGGTCTCAGTTTCCAATTATAATACCTTTTTCCTTATCCAGTTACACTACTACATTAATTAATTATTAATACAATAATATTAGTCTTAATTACCTTTGCATTAATTACCTAATTGCACTAATTAGGCGTAATATGGGTATAACTAATTTATTCTCCATTTCTTTTACTATATAAATACGCAACATACAGTATTACGTTTCATACACTTAATACCTAATCTTTGTTTTCAAGAATTCTTATTTCTAATTTTAGACCAGAACCTTATATTTCATTCGCTTTTGAACAAAGAAAAACCAACCAATAATTGCATAAAACTTACGAAATGAATACCGCGTTAAATTTTAAAAGGAAATTTATATTTGTTTAAATTTGCCAAAACAACCGTTGGTTTTTTTTCACTTCAATAAATTTACGTAACTTATAATCACAAATTGTACCTTAATACATTTTATTGTTTACAGTGCAGTAATATTTTATAAGTTCGACTGCAATTTATTGCAGTTCTTATCCTAAAATATGAATGATTATTATACCCCATAAAAGATAATTATACACTTATATTTTTGACATTGTTTATAGGGTAGTTCCAAATAACGATTGAATGGGATGATTTTTTTTTATTTTAAACTGCGCAAAACTAGACTTAAATTATAAATTTTAATATATACATTAGGGTTATGACTTTTTAATTTTTTGTCATAAATATTGTTTCCTGTATCATCAATCGATGAACTTTTGCTTGAAAACAATAAAAAAGGGCCTAATTCTTCAGATTTAAAAAAAAATGTCACCCTGAAAGCAAATATAGTATATTAGTTACAGGTTTATTTTAAGCAATAAGTAAAACAATTAAAACAATAATAGAGTAAATGTATAATATTGTATTTGTATAATTAATATGTATTGTATAGGTATAATGTTGTATAATATAATATATGTTTATCTATAATAATTGTGAAATAAACATGCAAATTTCTATTAATTTTTTATTTTTTATTTTGGGGTGAAGTTTTTTCAAAATATATCGAAAAAACTGTTATTTTCATTGTCAGGGGGCAAAAGTTCATCGATTTATGATACAGGAACATGAGGTTATAAAAATGTCATAACCCTAATATAGTACTGTACATATGTACAGTTTTGTTTCCAGGCCCCCGGATCCAGGATTTATATCGGGGGGGTTGAAGCAAATTATTTCAAATATTAATAAAGCCAATGACAAAAAAAAATAAAATGTATATCTATTCTTTTATCTTCGATACTGAAGTGAACACATACACAGTTGACAAACGTATGAAATACGACACATTGTTACATGTACCTAGACTCCTAGAGGCTAGAACTAAATTACCCCAAACGAGCGCAAGGTACAGTCACATATAGGCAGGGCTCGAATTGAAGGGGGATGAGGGGGGGGATGGCATCCCCCTTGTTATCTAAATAAAATACGTTTTAACAACAACCTAATTCTGACTAAATCACAGAAAGTAAAATATCTCCATATTACGTGTTTTGGTTTATTGAAAGACTAATACAGGGTGTCCCGTAAGTCTGGACCCATAGGGAAAAATAATAAAATTACAAAATAGTCCAAAAATTTATTACATAATCTGTTCAAAGTGTCCGCCGTTGTGTCGCACACATAGTTGAAGACGCAATCTCCACTGCGACAGCACTTTCTGAATCACAGTCGCAGAAATTTCTTGACACGCCTCCACAATGCGTGCTTTAAGGTGGAAAATGTTCTGAAGTTTGACCTCGTACACTTTGGCTTTCAAGTGGCCCCACAAATAAAACTCCAGCGGAGTAAGATCATAATAAAAAAATAATAAAAATAATAATAAAAATAATAAAAAAATATATTATAAATAAATTTTTGGACTATTTTGTAATTTTATTATTTTTCCCTATGGGTCCAGACTTACGGGACACCCTGTATATTTATAAGTTTTTATGTGATTTAACTGGTTTAAAATAAATATTGTAGGGTCATACAATGTGTTGTGATTAAGGGAAGGGAACAGGGGGAGCGGTCGATTGTGATTAAAATGGATTTTATCATGGTATTTCAAAATATAAGTTCAAAGTCAGGTGTCATAAATTCAGGGCCGTAACTAGGGTTTAGAAATTAGTGAGGTCCAGATTTTTTTCGAGCGCGGCGGGACGAGCAAAATTCAGACCAAAATGACATCTACAAACACAACCCAAGCTATACACTAAACACAAAACCCTTGTCTATAATTAAATACTGTACAAGGGGACCTGTTAGCAAAAATACTTTTATTAAAGCTGCAGCAATATTTCACGGTTCAGTCTCTCTTTTTTTTTTAGGAAATAATTACCGAGGTCCGGACCTCGGTGACCTCATAGGTAGTTACGGCCATGGTCATAATTTACTTTCATGAAAAAATATGGAAATAAAAAAAGAACATGAAAATAAAAACCCACTCTAATAGACAGAGTTTATTTCCACAACAGTTTCGACGCCCACTGGCATCCTCCTCGTGTGGATACAGAAACACGAATGAACCAAAACAAGAGGGAAAAACAGTCCAGGGACCGACCGTTAAGAAATTCGCACCTAGGTTAGATCCCTTTCTCCCGACACCGGAAGGGCATTTTCATTAAAGGGACCCGCTTATAAGTACATTCGCACAAATTTAAAACTATCTTCCTGTTCTAACAGATTCTATTATTTTTGTTTACATAATTATTACATTTATTATTAAATTTATTACATTTAATATTGCATAATTATTTATTACAGACATTATAAATTTATTATTACACTGGTTATTACATTGTTGTTTTTTATACAGAACTTATAAACCGAAAAACGAATGAAAAAAGCCGATTTCATTCGTTTTTCGGTTTATAAGTTCTGTATAATAAACAACAATGTAATAACCAGTGTAATAATAAATTTATAATGTCTGTAATAAATAATTATGCAATATTAAATGTAATAAATTTAATAATAAAGGTAATAATTATGTAAAAAAAATAATAGAATCTGTATGTTTAGAACAGGAAGATAGTTTTAAATTTGTGCGAATGTACTTATAAGCGGGTCCCTTTAATGAAAATGCCCTTCCGGTGTCGAGAACGGGATCTAACCTAGGTGCGAATTTCTTAACGGTCGGTCCCTGGACTGTTTTTCCCTCTTGTTTTGGTTCATTCGTGTTTCTGTATCCACCCGAGGAGGATGCCAGTGGGCGTCGAAACTGTTGTGGAAATAAACTCTGTCTATTAGAGTGGGTTTTTATTTTCATATTTTGACCTTCACGTAGAAAAAAGTGGTTTTTTGCATTTAAAAAAAGAACGTTTCACTAAACTCGTGATTTTGCTTCATATCTTTCCCTGAAAAGTCATCAGAATGTAGCATTATGCAGTTCCACGTTTTTAAATTTTCACGGGGGCCATGCTCCCGGATCCCCCTACCATACCTTACCCACCTTCACCATTGCAATTCAACCACTGCATATAGATACAGTACTTTGCAAATAGGTACATCTCTAAGAATGTCGCGTTAAAAATTGCTTGAATGCTCGCACACAATTAGGAATTATAAAATCCACCATATTTACCAAATCGATTACAAACAACAAAATATGTGCGAATTTAATAAATAAGTATACAAGCAAACAATATCCACAGCTGTTTATGCGTCACAATTACAGCTTTAAGAATATATAGATAAAACTCGACATAAATTTACACCAAAAATTAATTATTTACGCAGAAATTCAATTTTGTGCCGTCGCTACCTATACAGGGTGTCCCAGAATTAACTATCTATTTCAATGAAATCGGACAAATTTTTTAAAAACACACTTTTATTTATGTTTATCATGTTTAATATGTGTTAAAAATGTATAAATTTCTAAATTTTTTTCATAATTTTATTTTCATAATTTTTTCATAGTTTTTCATAGTTTTATTTTCATTCTCTTTCAGAACCCTATTAATAATGAATACACAAGAACGCATCTTTGTTGTAACATCCCGTATCAAAGGAATGCAATGTAATGAAATCAGAGAAAAATTTACAAGAAGATTCCACAGAACCGGTCCTACAGACAAAGCGATTCGTGAACTTGTGAACAAATTTAAAAGAACTGGATCCGTACACGACGAGGTGGGAAGAGGACGCCCAAGGACAGCACGTAACAGTACCGAACAGGTACGACAATTGTTTGAGGATGAACCAACAACTTCGGTTAGGGAGGCCGGTCGAAGACTCAACATATCCAAGACAACAGTTCATAGAATCTTGCGTTCGACACTGATGAAAAAGGCTTATCACATTCAAGTACTGCATGCCCTAAATGAAGAGGATTATCCAAATCGAGCAGCAAGGTGTGCAGAAATTGTGGATCAAATCGAAAATGAAAGTTTATTGGATAACATCTTATTCAGTGATGAGGCGACTTTCCACACGTGTGGTAAAGTCAATCGACACAACTGTCGTATCTGGTCCAATGAAAGACCGTCTGAAGTCATAGAATGGCAAAGAGACTCTCCAAAAGTTAACGTGTGGCTTGGAATGACCAAATCCAAAATTTATGGCCCATTCTTCTTTGCGGAAGCAACTGTAACAGGTACCGTCTACCTTGATATGCTTCAGCAGTTTCTCGAACCACAGCTTCTTGATGATGGCATTCTTGATAATGTTGTGTTTCAACAAGATGGAGCACCATCTCATTATGCTCTAATTGTTCGAGAATACCTCAACAGACGCCTTCCGAATCGGTGGATTGGACGTGGAGGACCTCGACCTTGGCCTCCGCTGAACTTAAAGAACGCATCCAGTTGGCAGTGCGGGAGATAACACCTGAAATGCTTCAAAATGTGTTTCGCAGCGCTGAGGATAGATTTGAAATTTGCAGAGATACAGACGGTGCACATGTTGAAACTTCTCAATAAATTTTTGACTTATGATTTATAAATCTATTTGTTTTTGTATCATAATTTAGTAATAAACACAAAATTATGTCAGTTTTTATTAAATTTGTCCGATTTCATTGAAATAGATAGTTAATTCTGGGACACCCTGTATACAACCAACGACCAATACTAGACGACGTAAGGGCCAGTCACCCTCACTCACTCAATCTAATCCTGAAGAACATCAACCAGTTCCATGCGACGTGGGTGCGTTCTCGCGAAGTTTTTCTAAAATAATGTTATAATCCAGATCAATTTCGGGTTGAATCATTAATAGAGCTAAACCAGTTAGCCTATTTTCGCCCACTGTCGATCTCATGTAGGCCTTGAGCGTACGTAAGTGACTATATGAACGCTCGCACTCACAAGATGTAACGGGTATGGTTGCAAGAAGACTCAACATCGCTGTGACATTTGGAAACAAAGTGGCCGGTATGTGCTCGAGTGTTTCCACAATAAAACATAGTTTTGGAAGCGTCCAAGCAGTCCACTTTGCTTCCCAGCATTGTAATTCGTCTTATAGACAAAGGTGCCGGAATGTCAGGGGGGAGCATTACCCCCTGGTCCCTCCCCCAAATCCGGGCCTGTGTTTCTATACAAAAATAGAAAATGCACATACATGCGTGTGTGTTACAAAGTTACAGAATTACAAGCTAACAAAAACCCTCAGATCCACTCCAGGCTAGCCCGGGAAAGAGTAGAAAAAATATAAAGAGCAATTGAAACTAAAAAAAATAGTGAAGCTTAATACTATGCTTACACTTACAGACTCTGTAAGTTTAACCATGGTATTAAACTTCGGTATTTTTTTATTTTCAATTGCTCTTCATATTTTTTCTTTCTACTTCTTAATACAGACTTACACTTACAGAAATAGTAGTAGTAGTAGTAGCAAAGCACAGAACAAATAAGGTTCTCCCTCCCCCGCCAGCCACTGCTGACAGAAAACTGTTGTGAAAGAAGATTTATAGAAAAGTAGGAGTAAGTATGAAAAGATTAGCTTCTGAGTTCATTCACACCACCATGCAAACGTTTGTCCCGTGTACCCAGTTACGCATTAGAGGATAATGGAAAATAAAGGCTATCGTGAAACATTAAAATACTTCATCTAATTATTTATTTCTAATCTACGCCATGCATTTTTTTTAGGTTTTATTTATTTATTTATTTATTTTCTAGTATATACAAGAAATAATCATTTCATCGCTGCATCACTTCTTCGATGTGCGTGTGTGTAATTCATTTAGGAAGATAAAGAAGCCTAGTTTTGCTTATGTACTAGGGGCACTCAGTATATTTTGCCCCACCTTTTTTTCTTAGCTAAATAATAGGCCATGGGGCTAAAATGTCTTTTGGGCCGGAAGTTTGAACTTTCTGCGCTCCACATAACCGAATTTTTCAAGTTTGAACCTCCCCTCCTTGTATAAAACCGCTTTTAAACGCCTTTGTATAAAACCGATGGTTAACGGTTTCGAAAATGGCGTCCGACAGTGATGTGCGTCGTAAACAGAGAGTTGTTATCGAGTTCTTAACCGCAGAGAAGGAAACAGATGGAAATATTCACAAACGTCTACAACACGTTTACGGAGATGCTGTTGTTGATCAAAGCACAGTTGGACGCTGGTCTAACGTGTGATATCATCGGAGAGAGGGAGAGCCAGCCTCGATGATGAGCCACGCAGCGGTCGCCCGGCATCGGCTGTGACATCTCGCACTGTGCAACGTGCTAACAGCATCATTCGATCAAATCGACGCGTCACATACAAGGAGCTATCACTGGAGCTAGGAATTAGTGAAGGAAGTGTGAATACGATAATTCAGCAATTGGGATACTCAAAAGTGTGTTCACGGTTTGTTCCTCGCGAACTGACTGAAGATCACAAAGCCCAAAGAAAAGAAATTACTTCTGAGTCGTTGGTTCAATACGAAACAGAAGGGGATGACTTCCTTTCACGAATTGTGACTGAGGATAAGACTCGGGTACACCACTTTGAACCTGAAACAAAACGTCAATCCATGGAGTGGCATCACGCGACTCCCCACGCAAGAAAAAGTTCAAAATGGCTCCCTCTGCAGGAAAGGTTATGGCCACCATCTTCTGGGACATGAAAAGGGTGATTGTGGTGGACATTATGAAGAAAGGACAAAATCAACTCAGAGGCATATATTGCTACCCTACAGAGACTCCAGAGACGTATAAAGCGAGTTCGACCGGAGCCAAAACTGAAAGACGTCCTTCTTTTGCACGATAACGCAAGACAACACAACAGTTTGCAAACAAGAGAGACCATCACAAAAATGCGCTTGGCTGTGTTACCCCACCCTCCATACAGCCCGGATCTGGCACCTTCAGACTTTCATTTGTTTGGGCCATTGAAGGATGCTATTCGTGGAAGAAAGTTTCAGAGTGACGATGAGGTTGTTAAGGAGGTTCCCAGCAGCAAGGAATAATATCCCTTGTTTCGAGGTGGAGGAAAGCCGTAGAAAAGGATGGAGACAATGAGGAAAAATAAAAACTCGTAAAAAAGGTATGGAACTACATGTGTACAAAATTTCTCGAACTTACAAGGAAACTTGGAAAGAAAAAAAAAAGGTGAGGCAAAATATATTGAGTGGCCCTCGTATATAAAACGTGCAGGCATTTGACGCTTCAGCCATCCTTCAGCCTCGTTGTGAACCCAAGACACTCAATTTTTCATTTGCAAAATAATTACGGTAATGCAGACCCTCTCCAAACTAGGGATAAATAAGGGTGCGCATGAGCACACGCACACATGCATGCACACACATACGTGTGTGTATATATATATATATATATATATATATATATATATATATAGGCGAAGTTTTGTTAAAATTTAAATAAATAAATGATGTTACTTTAAAATAAATTTGGTTAGATTAAATACATAAAAGATTACATTTACTTGGAATTAATCCTTTTCAACTTTCCCAAAATTTCCAAATTTATTACGAAGTAACGTCATTTATTTAGTTAAATTTTAATAAAATGGAGTTCCATAATTTTAAACACAGTACACTTTGTTAGTCTGAAGTGCGAGGAAAATTTGTGTTATATATATATATGTTATTGAGAACTGCAATATTATTAATACGAAGACTGAAGTAAAACGTAAATTTTACTTCAGTGTTTGTATTCATATCAACTTATCCTTAGTGTAGTTCTCTGTAATAAATATAGTGAAGTTAAGTAGTTCAATTTCTAAATGATACTAGTGGCAAAACGAGATGCGCTCAAAAGCCGCACTTAAATGGACATTCTGGGATTTTCTGGATGGCGTGGTGGTAGGAGGTGTAACTCAGGTTTTATACATAGCCACCAATTTATGGTCACCACTATATAGTGTCCAAGTTATTGGCAAAAATTATAGTAGCAGATTAATTGAGGCAAGTTTATAGAGCCTAATTGGGTAAACTACTATTTCGAAGATAGGCTGCGGTGACTTATAATTGGACACGTTGACGAGATAATTACTCGAATAGCTAATTACTCATAGTTTGCTTGGGGTCACCAATGTATCTGTATTACTAATTAACAAGGAAAAATGATAGACTGCACGGCATTTTCCTTTGATTAACAAATTTAATATTGCAATGACTAATAAAGTACAGTACGTAGAACAAATTGCATTGGTTATCAGCACGTTTGTTACAAAAGACTTGACAAGTATGAATTAACTGTCAATATGAAATTATGAACACACAATGCATCCTTGCCAACATTTTGAAAAGCAAAAGCGGTAGGATTTGTAATCAATGCCAGGGGGTCCGGAGCATATTTCTCTCCAACCCCCCCACCCCCCACCCCGGGAAACTTTGGAAAAATCTAGCCATAAATGAGGCACTCTAGTCCATTCTGAGCATAAAAGGTTTGATATTGTAAAATCGGTAGGCGGTAGAATAGCCTTCAAATCGGTACCCTACCGCCTAAATCGGTAGGGTTGACAAGTATGACAATGTCAATTAATGATTAAACCAAAGAATTAAACGTTATTACAACGAAGGACAACGCACAGAAATACTGTAAATGAAAGTTAAATTATTACACAAGTTATAAGATGACGCGCGAATGAATTTCAGAGTTCGTTTAAGGATGAACGAACGAGAACATAGGTCAGAGGAAGAGCCTAGTTGAAGAGATGTTACATCTTCAAAAGTTGAGGGATGACTGGTTTCTTCTGATTGCTCATTGAAGTTTCTTGTAACCCTTCGGTTTTCCGGAACCTGTTCAGTTCTGGCAGGGGTAAACCTTAAGGCCTTATAGGGCTGAGAAGGCTCTTTACTTAATAGTTTTTTACTGGTATGAAAGCCTTGGAGCTCGTTTACTGTATCGTGGAAGTGTTTCATGATGCTGACACGTGTTCAGACGGTTACAAAATTAAGATGGCTCTTGGTATCCAAAGACGTCTGTCTCGGCCGACCTTTGTGCCTACCAAGGATCCTTTTTGGTTGTTACTCCGAATATAACGAAGATCCGCATGTACCTTATAACTTTATGGACTTTAACTGAACAGAGGGCGAAAATAGACTTCATAAGGGTGACCTTTTCGGGTCTCTTGATTGATGCCATTTGATAGGCATTCGAGAAAGTGTGTTACCGTATCTAATCTGTGAAGTTGTTACAGTAAAACTACAGACCTATAATAAGGTATTTATGACCACCTCTACATATATATATATATATATATATATATATATATATATATATATATATATATGCAAACTTTGACCAATGGCGAGAAATTCTTTCGTTAAATTGTTCTCACAAAATAGAACGTGGATGACGGTTTGAGCATTGGAAATATAAACTCAGAAATACGACCAAATGTCTCCTTATTGAGTGTCCTATTTTGTTTAAAACGGTAGAAATTAGACCGGGGTCGAATTTGTACCGTTTCAAATACACGCATTCATAATTTAACCCCATAAAAAATTTTGGCGTTAAGAAATAAACATTGTCTGTTCACTGACAGAATTAGGCCAATCCATTTATCCATTAGCACCAAGTGAAATCGGTGCAGTGCCATCGCGAATCGCAAAGGAATGTGAAGCGGATTCGAAGGCAAAAGTCGATCATTTACCTATTTCAAAACAACCTGATTGAGAGCCAAGTTCATGCAGACGCTAATCGAGTGCCAAATTGGGGGTGAATGGGGTGCAATCCATCACTCGGACGGCCACGTTTAGAGCAGTCTTCGACCGCCCGACAAATGCTCTTCAGTTCAGCCGTCTGCAATGGACGACCGACCGTTTGTCCTTCCTTCTAGGGACTACCTCAGGCCACCGACCTTTCTTCATAATTTGTCATTATGGTAATAAGATGATATGGTCAATCCACTCTCGAGATTCATTTTCCTTTTTATAGTTTGTATCGATTGCCACACTCTCCAAAATAGAACACACTCTCTCTCTCTCTCTCTCTCTCTCTCTCTCTCTCTCTCTCTCTCCTCTCTCTCTCTCTCTCTCTCTCTCTCTCTCTCTCTCTCTCTCTCTCTCTCTCTCTCTCTCTCTCTCTCTCTCTCTCTTCTCTCTTCTCTATATATATATATATATATATATATAGTAATTTAATTTAAAAATTTCCTTTTTGATTTGTAGATGAGAAGGCGTCACTAACTTCCTTCTTCCAGCCCTAACTTTTTGCTTTGGTTTATCTGCATAAAACTTCGCAAAGAATAGAAAAACTTCTGTTCACTTGATATTAAGTTATTCCTATGTGGAAGATTTTTTACATATATTTGGGATGAGATGGCCAATATATATATATATATATATATATAGGGTGGCGCAAAAGTCGCGCATCATAGGAATTTTTAGTGTTGACTATAACGCTGGTCTACAAATTTTGAAAAATTTTGTGCTTCGGAGATAAAATGTGTTTCCTATTATGGATTTTGGGGTGCTGAAAACGAATATGACCATTAAAACAGTCGATTGGCTACAGTTTCCAAGAAAATTTAAGTTACACATTTTGCGTATATGTATACCATATATTAGTAACATACCCGTATAATGCAGTCACTTATATTGATTCAACCCGTCGCTTCTTTGCTTGTCTCTTGTATTCAACTTCTGGAGCATCTCTTGTTATTGTCCAGCAGTAGTCTGCTAACAATGATGGACTCCATTTCCCCTGGTAGCGTTTCTCCATCGCTGAGATATCCTGGTGGAAACGTTCACTATGTTCATCGCTGACTGCTCCGCAGTTGGCCGGAAAAAATTCCAGGTGCGAATGGAGGAAATGTATCTTTAAAGACATATTGCAGCCCATTTTCTGATAGGACAACAGCAGGTTTTCCACCAGCTCCCTGTAATTGTCAGCTTCGGTATTTCCGAGAAAATTGGCTGCTACTAACCGGAAAGCATTCCACGCTGTCTTCTCCTCACCACCTAGGATACGGTCGAACTCCTCATCTCTAAGAAGCTCGCGGATCTGTGGACCAACAAATACACCCTCCTTGATGTTTGCTTCACTGAGCTTTGGGAATTTACCACCGAGGTACTTAAAAGCTGCCCCCGTTTTATCCATAGCCTTAACAAAAATTTTCATGACGCCCAGTTTGGGGTGTAAGGGTGGTAACAAAATCTTGCTCGATTCTACAAGTGGAGGATACTGGACATTTTTTGTTCCAGGTTCCAATGAGTGTCGGAGTGGCCAATCCTTCTTGATGTAATGAGAAGTCCTAGCCCGACTATCCCATTCACACAGAAAACAGCAATACTTAGTGTAGCCCGACTGCAGTCGAAGATATATATAAGTTGCTTATTCATGTTGTCATATGTTTCCTTCATGTGGACTGCATGACCAACTGGAATTGATGGCAATACGTTGCCAACATGCAACAAAGCAGCTTTTAGACTCAACTTCGATGAATCAATGAACAGTCTCCACTCATCAGGATTGTGAATAATGTTGAGAGCTGCCATCAGACCATCGATGTCGTTGCAAGCTACAAGGTCACCTTCCATGATGAAGAATGGGACAAAAATTTTTTGACGGTCACGAAACTTACACACTCTAACATTTTCAGCGAGGAGATTCCACTGCTGCAATCTGGAGCCCAACAGCTCTGCCTTACTCTTTGGTAGTTCTAAATCTCTGATAAGATCGTTTAATTCATTCTGAGTTATCATGTACGGTTTAGAAGATGTCAAGTTATAAACAAATTCAGGGTCTTGTGAAGTTGAAGGCTCACAAGTTTCGCAGGTTCCTTCATTCTCCTCGTCCTCTGACTCCAGGGAGAATGAGTGTGGGGGCTCAGGAACGGGTAGTCCTTCGCCGGGAGGTACCGGGCGTATAGCAGAGGGTATATTCGGATATTGTAAAATCCACTTTTTCTTCTTGCAAATACCTTTCTTGACTGGAGGCACCATGCAGAAGTAACAATTGCTGACATGATCTGTTGATTCCCTCCACACCATTGGCACTGCAAAAGGCATAGATTTCCTTTTCCGATTCAACCACTGGCGAAGGTTTGTTGCACAAGTATTGCAGCATATGTGTGGGGCCCAGCTCTTGTCCTGATCTCCAATCTTACAGCCAAAATAAAGGTGATAGGCTTTCCTAATCACGGCGGTTATAGCACGCTTTTCTGATGCAAAAATCAATTCTCCACAAACATAACAGAAGTTATCTACACTGTTCACGCAATTACGAGGCATCTTTGTTCAAATTAGGCTGAAAAAAATTCAGTTTCAAAAGCAAACACTAAAAAGAGTTTGACAAGGGTGCACTGTATGACTTCCGCGAATGAACTGATGCTGTGGCGTAATATGTAGACGCCTGTGACACATCGACGCCTTCACTCTACTGCGCATGCGCGTAGTTATATTTTTTTTATTTTAATAAATTAATGTAATTACATTGCATTTTAATAATTTTAAGTTAGGTAAGGTTAAGTTAGGTTAGTATTCCATTTATATTAATATCAAAAACATTATGGGAAGCAATATGTTAAAATGATCCAATCTATTTTTTAATCAATAATTTAAAAATACATAATGCAATAGATAAATTTAAAATTGCATTTTATTGTGTATATATATGTATATATTTACATTAATTTACTAAAATAAAAAAATATAACTCCGCGCATGCGCAGTAGAGTCAATGCGTCGATGTGTCACAGGCGTCTACATATTACGCGACAGATGCAGTCCAGTTAGTAGGGTGCAGGGTTGCCTGGTATCTTTATAAATAGAGCCAATTGGCAATTTTAGGCATCATTTTCGTATTCAGTGACCCAAAATTAGTAAAGATTGACTACTTTTATTTTCGAACCATTTTGGCCGTAGACCAGTGTAATATATATATTTTCTTTTAGATAGGAGATGGCTGCGAAGGTACAGAATTTAAATTCTGAATTATGAATCGGTACAGAACTTAAATTCTGTACCGATTTATCGATTTGTAGTACCTGGTATTCCATGCATTAAAACCAAGCTCACCCTCTCGTATATTGTTAATTTCGCAGCCATCCCCTACCTAAAAGAAAAAAATAATATATTATAATCAACACTGAAAATTCTATGATGCGCGACTTTTGCGCCACCCTGTATATATATACTCTGTGTATGTGCGCACGCGCTTCATACACTCACATTAATTTTTTTTTCAATTTATTAGGTGTTAAGCTATAGCAACCACATGCGCATTATTTTAAAGCTTGAAGTTTTCTCTTTCGAATGAAGTACACGACACTTCACCACACTCGTAAAATGTTTCAAATACCAAAGTACTACTGTTGTTTACAGTGGTGACACATTTTTATCGTAATATTGTTCTATTATTTTACCAACAGTTTCATGCCTATTTTAAACAAGTTTCGCCTCTGCTTATTTACAGTTTGATTAAACTAAACCAACTAATCACATTTTTCTAAGGATCGTACATAATTAAGACCTTCTACATACGATCATTTTCAGTATCTTTTTTCTCGGATTACTTACTATATCTTTATTTACAGATGATCCTTTTAAAGTCAATATAACAGCAGTACATAACTATTCGCTACCACATTCCTAATTGCGAACCATGACAAACACAGACCTCAAAAGTCCTTCACTTTCTAATTTTTTTTTGAAAATGCATGACTGAAGCAGCCACACCCTCCAAGGAGGGCGCTGAGATTAAAAAGAACAAAATCTATCTAAATAATGCATTCGTTAGACCTTAATGTTTAACTAAATATGAAAACTTGGTTTACTATTTAAATGAAAATAAATAACTTAACCTACTAACTTTACTTAACTTAATCCTGCGTAATTCAACTCAACCTACCCAAAACCTAATCTTACTTTAAACTAACTTAACACGAATTAAATCGACCTGCATAAAGCCGAACCATTCGACCTTAGGCATGATTGGATTTTTTTTTGTCAAATTTAAGCAAGTTGACTTTATACAGTTTGACCATAAATGCAGTTTGACTTAGTTCACTCCCCTCCCCCTCCCACACTGTAGACACTCAAAATACTGCGTGTCAGAGTTAGAAAAGCGCCAAGAGTTGGAACTTTTTAAGCCGTAAAAGAAAGATGGCGCTTTTTATCACCGAAACAAACTCGATTTTCACTGTAAACGCTTTTTTTTGCCGAGAATAACACCCTTCCTGTCAGTGCCAAGTCAAAGACTGACCTCTCGGAAGCTGCGGGAAGGCCTCCTAATACGTTTTGGCGCGAATTTTACTTTTTGAAAAAAAAATGCCGACTTGGCGCTTTTTAACTCTGACACGCAGTATAATACTCTGTACTTTGTGAGAAAGGTAAGAAGGGAAATCACTGAGGCATTTCTAACCTGGGGATCTCCATGCGAAAAGTTTGAGAACTGTTGGGCCGATGCAGCACAACAAAGCTGAACTAAAATTAATTTTATTCCGAAAATGCATGACTGAAGCAGCCACACCCTCTAAGGGAGGGCGCAGAGATTCAAAAAAAATTTATATTTTGTTTACATTTATTTTCATGCAAATGGGATTACATGAACAAAATCTAACTACACAATGCATTCGTTCGACCTTAATATTTAACGAAATATGAAAACTTGGTTTACTATTTTACACAATAAAAGCATTCTAAAGTTCCATTACGGTTTCTGGCCCTTTTGAATGCTCATCATTCATTCACATTCACAAGAATTCATTCCAATTAAAAATAATACAACCGTTGAAAGTATTTGAAATGAATAAGGTCTAAAAGTTAAAAATAACTTACAAATAGCATTCAATCGGAACTCACCGCAACTATGCTCATCTATACTTAGTACAAAAGAAAAGTCAACATACAGAGTGAAGGGTACAATTAGTTTTAAAAGTTTTATTAACGATCTTTAAGCAAAACTGAATCAGTCTAAAAATCTTTTCGTGGTTTTATCTTCATTTTTTGTAGTTAAATATAATTTTTTAAAGGAAACGAGGAGGTTGGCAATATTAATCGCAACATTGATTAGAATGACTCCTTTTACAAACAAAATAACTTAATAAAAATCATGTTACCTCTATAACAGTAAGATTATTGCGATAACAAGCATTTACAGTAAAGGCAAGGACTGGGGGATGGGTTAAAAATAGCTTTTCTGATTCTTTTTTTATTAATAGGAAAAGTGGATTTGAAGAAGAATTTGATGACATTTGAGGAGAATATCAAACATTAACGCAGACTTCTTGATAAAAAAAGGAAACAGTCATATACGTAAACGATACATTAAATGCGTATGAGAATAAATTTAAATTTATTAATAAAAAAAGAGGAGTTCCAAATTTATTCAGAGAGAATTAATAATATTACTTCTCAGCACTCAAACTTTTCCCTATTTATATTTATATTTATCGTATAGTTTTATCTCTGTAAGGTTACTATTATTTCTTATTAAAGTAAATCACAAGTAGGTTCCACTTTAAAGTATAGATAAATAAGGGATAAAGCGAGCTAACTTACGTAAATCTGTTTTACCAGCCAAAATGAACGTAAAATGATCAGACATATTGATACAAAGGATAGCCTAGATCTCGATCAATGTACGAGAAGGCGTAGCGTAGCCTAAGGCAGTTCCATTATGGTGGTGATCAAGTCCTCGTTTCAAATTTCACCAAGTTTGTTTTCCCTCATCTGCCCTCACACTCCTTCCTCCCCTTTTCCCTTGTTTTCGACTAACTTTTCAGACTTCATTTTTTCCTTCAGTTTTATATATTTATTCCATTTTAGAGTATATTTTACAGTTATTTTATTGGAAATTGTTCCCAATTAAATGTTTGACTTCAGTGTTCTTATACTAACATCGCATTTTTTTTTGTTTTGTTGACCGAATCCACCTTCATGTCATGCCCTTTGCCCGAAAGCGATAAAGTCCAATGTGAGAATTACAGGTTTAACCTAACCTATATAATACCCGTCTAATATGTGGTTTCGTGGCCCCTAGATTTTTCGAACCAATCAGGGTAAATCTTATTCTTATGACCGAGTTAGGCGTACATTATGTTAGGTGGTTGTTTTAAGTTGGTTAGTAATTCCACCGTCATCAAATTTCCAGAAATCATGGCCAAAAATTCGGTGGACACGAAAATATATATTTACCGAATATCCTAATATATACGCTAGTCTTGGAACAAAGAACAGCAATTCCGATACATGGAATTCCTTTTCTTTTACAAGTGGAACAGAATTCAATTGTTGCGCTGTCTGCACACCACACCGATTTTGCCAACTTTAATGGAATCAGTGATTTATCTTTTAAGAAAAATTCATATGTAAAGAATCATTGTTTTGTTAATAAAACTAAACTACATTTACTTTAAGATATTTACTGTTGTAACTTGTAAGATTTGCTTACTTTTTAATTTGTTTCATGTACGTTCATGCGAAAAAGGAACTTGAAATTCCTCAAAACCCGTCAATAACACGCAATAAAAGACCCCAAAACGTTCATACTGTCAACGGAATTCCATGAAAAGTGACCAGTGTGAACACCCATACCACTTGACTAAAGTGGAACAGCAAGAGATGGTGTGTGGGAAGAGGCCGTTTATTCACGGATTGTTAGAAAGAAGCAGTGTCTAAATAAATATAGCATGCTCGGAAGGCAAGACCTGAACGTTTGTTCATACTTATTTGGTCTCCCCCTTTTGAGCAACAATGTTGGTTCCTTATCTTCCACCTTTTTCCCTTCTATTTCCGCTTTTCTTTGAAGTCCGGTCTCCTCCTCCTGCGCCTCCTCCATCTTCTTCATCGGTTCCCTGCAGTAGTCTCTTCGACGATTCATCGCCTTTCCCTGGTGTGCCCCTGCGCCATTGCACACTGCCAGGAGCTCCGTTTTCGTTATCAAGCCAATTTATCCGAATTCCTCCCCTTAATAAACACCTATAATGAGAAGACGTGCGCAATTAGCCCAAGCGAGGCGAGAGGTGCCCACTGACACACGAGTGGAGCCCGAAGGGACGAGTTGATCACCGACTTCAAAAAACTGTCCATCGATACAAGAATATGATTTAGCGTCTTCACCGAGTTAAGCATTCACAATCTTCACTCATTTGATAATTAAGCGAATTTGGGGTTCGCACACTTTAAACCAAGTTTATATTTCCAATATTAATCTATTTACAGGATATATATATATATATATATATATATATATATATATATATATATATATATATGCGTAGGCAACGAGAATAAGTGAGGTAATGCTTCATCAACAGATGAAGTTGAGTAACCTTTTTGTGAGGTAGCACTTTTGTTACCTCGCAAATATTAACAAAAAGATATAAAAACAATCTACAACATTTCTGTTGTTGGAAAATAGAGAGGTTGGTCCTGATTAGGTTAGCTTAGCTAGCAACTTCTATTTAATGACTTAAGAGAAAAAAACCGTTCGAGTCCTCAATTACGTCCTCCGAAACACTTATCGCGCCCTTCGTTTCGATTGGCACTAAGGTTAGTGTTAGTTGAAATACGTTTGGTTAATTAAATATAGAGGTTTAAAAAAATATCGGTGCATCGCTTATGCGGATGCGCGCACACATACACCAGGGTTTGTCCCATAAATCCGTCTCATAGGAAAATTTATTTTAAATTAAATTTACCAAAGTAATAAATTAGAACTAAAACAAATGTTCAAATTGATGTGTCGTTTTTGGACCTTTCTTTGTTGCAGCGGAGACCTTTTCCTCACGAGTGTAACTCACTTCCATATTAGCCATTGCGTGTTATTCACCCTGCAACAAAGAGAAGGTCCCAAAACGACACATCAATTTGAACATTTGTTTTGTTCTAATTTATTATTATATATATATATTATATATATATATATATATATATATATATATATATATAATTTTTTTTTTTTTTTAAGTTCGGGAAGAAACCGATTCGCCTCTATTTAAAAGGGCATATCTCGGCGGAAAAAACAAAGAAAAAGTGAGAGGAAAGACAGAGGAAAAAGAAAGGGTGGAGGGGACAGTCGAAGTGGAAAAAGGCCAAGGATGACAAGGACTGCAGGGTCGAGCCCCATCATCCTTGGGTGCTAGGGCCGGGAGGGCGCACGTGAAACCTCCAGGAACAAGCACGTACAAACGAGCACAAAGAGCACTCAAGAGCACGAGCTTAGAACCCCTTGCGGGGATATATATATATATATATAATTTTTATTATATATATATATATATATATATGTTAGCGCAAAAGTCAGGAAGCACAGGCACATTTTATTAAATTATAATAAATGTTCGAATTGGTGGCCTTCCACTTGGAGACACTTTCTTGACGCGTTGTATGTATGATGTTTGAACATTCCTTAACACATTGGTACTGATTTTGGCACACTCGCATGTGATTTTATCCTTCGGAGAACGTATGGTTCTGGG
Source organism: Bathynomus jamesi (assembly GCA_023014485.1). Lineage (NCBI taxonomy): Eukaryota > Metazoa > Arthropoda > Malacostraca > Isopoda > Cirolanidae > Bathynomus > Bathynomus jamesi. The sequence goes on along the minus strand of JAJOZX010000411.1, from coordinate 1,025,556 downwards.
TCGATCAGCATAGACTACCGACTTGAGATGGCCCCACAAGAAAAAGTCAAGAGGCGTGAGGTCTGGAGACTTAGGTGGCCATTCGACGGGCCCTCGCCGTCCGATCCACTCGCTTGGGAATGTTTCATCTAAAGAGCTCCGGACGATGGTTTCGAAATGTGGTGGTGCACCACCCCGCTGAAACCACATCTCCGCCCGTTCTGCCAGTGGAATGTCGTCCAGTATGGGCATCAGAAATGTTTGCAGCATATGCAGATATGTTTCACCTGTTACATTGCCGTCGAAAAAGTACGAACCAATTAACCGATCCCCCGAGAGCGCAGCCCACACCATAATTCGTGGATCGAATTGCGCATGTCCTTCCTCCATCCAGTGGAGGTTCTCATTGGCCCAATAGTGTGCATTATGCCTATTGACACGACCGCTGACGTAAAATATCGCTTCGTCGCTGAACATGATCCTTCGTTGAAGCTGTCGATGTTGTAGAAACCACTGGCAGAACTCTACACGACGGTCTATGTCGTCACTGTGCAGTTCCTGAACGAGTTGGAGTTTGTAGGGGTGGAAACAATTTGTTGTAAGAATTCGTTGAATGGATCTTCTGGAGACACCCGTTTCCTGAGATAACTTTCTTAAGAACTTACGTGGGCTGTTTTCGAGGTGAATGAGTACCATTAGTGATGTTGCTGCATCGGTTGAACTTTTTGGCCGGCAACTACGCGGCCGATCATGAACACTTCCCGTTTCTTTGAAGCGAGTGGACAGTTTTCGAACTGATGCCTGAACAACTGGCGGCCTCTCAGGGTGTTTGTCATTAAAAGCAGTAGCAACTGATCGGTGTGTGTTACCACACCTCACACACATTAAAACTATCTCCATGGTTCCTGACTTTTGCGCCACCTTGTGTGTGTGTGTGTGTGTGTACACATATATATATATATATATATACACGTGTGTGTGTGTGTGTGTGAGGGGATACAAAGGAGGTTGTACTACTATTATCTATTCATTAAAGTTCGTCGTTCGTAAAACAGTTAACGATAATAATAAGAATATTTTGGGAATATTTTGAATGGTGGTGAAAGGACATCGTCAATGTATACAACAACAACAACAACAACAACTCGACCTAATAATATTAAATAATTTGAAAAAGAGACACTATGATCAAAAGCCACAACAAAATCACTCCACAAAAAAAACAATGTAATCCTCAAAATAACTCTTCAATTTCGGAATTGTAAAACGTACCTAGTTCATTCTCTCTTCATTTCATATTGAGAAAAACCCCGAAAACAAACCAATCCAACGACAACGACAACAAGGAAAAACAAATTCGGAAATGTAAATATTTATAACCCGTAATGAGGTGGACAGAGGCGAGCCTCAATTTCAAGTGCATTTACATACAAATTGAGGTCAGAATTTGCGAAGAAGCCTTTCTCGCATTCGAGGACCCATTTCCTCAAGTTCATAATGGATAAACTCCTTTTTTTTTTCTTTTTTTTTTTTTTGGAAAAAAGTTTCATATGCATATTGGCCGTTCTCCGCACAATATATATATATATATATATATATATATATATATATATATATATATATAAAATGGTGAAATACCATTGAAAATAATAATATAGTCTAGGAAAGGTCCATAAAATCAATGGAAATTCAAAGAAGCGCAAACGAAGCTAGTTTTCCTTTTCAATTCAATTACAAGCGTCGACGAAGAGAAAAGAAAGATCGACTCAAAAATTCTTCTAAGAAAGGAAAGAGAAAAAATTCACACAATGAAATGCATATAATAAACCTCTTACTATTATAGTCCCATAAAGACGTATTTCTTATCATCATACGTACATATATATATATATATATATATATATATATATATATATGCAGAGGGTTGGCAAAAAAGTAAACAGGTACTACGATGATTGTCCTCAAAAACAAACGGCAAAGTTCATCAATGTAATGCCAGAATGTGTGGCACCTTTACATGATATAAAGATGAGAGCAACACGATTCTAAATGTATTGATTCAATAAATCGGTTATTTTTTTTATTCACTTTCATAATCACATCAAAAAATATGGAAAAAACAAAAACAAAGACGTCTATTTACTTTTGTCAACCCTGTGTGTGTGTGTGATTGCGAGAAATATTTTCTGCAAAAATCCTATACAAACTACGCAATCCCTGCCTTATATTAAAAATTACATAGAGAGAAAGAGGAAATTAAGTCTATGACGTAGTAGAATAAGTAGAGAGAAATAATTTACGAATAAGAAAAATAACCACATCGAGATACAAGGAACATGTAGAGAAGAAAGCAGGGAGGGGGGGGGGGGGGGGGGGGGGGGGGGGGGGGGGGGGGAGGAAATACACCTCCCCTCCAACCCTCCCTTCAGAGAACATATATTGGGGAGAGCCATACGAAATCTGCTCCCATGAAAGCCCCTAATGCGCCAATGGTGTCACATTCCATGGATCGCTGACTTCCAAAATACGATCTTTTGTTTTAAAACTTTTCATTTAGTTATAAAATTATTTTTTTAAATGTTTCCCCAAAATGGCTACACATTTTCTTGCGTCATTTCGATCAATAATACTATATATATAAATAATGCCTGTAAATACTGTAAAAAAAAAAATGTAAAATATTAATAAAGAGCCAAAATAAGACCCCACATAAACGAAAATTGATAGATAATAACGGCAGAAGATGCACATTAAATAAGTCTTACCTTTTTCCGTTTTCTATGACTCTAAATCAGAGGATACTCAGGAAAACCTTTCCTAAACTTTTTTGATATATATATATATATATATATATATATATATATCGCTTTTATTTTATTTTCCTTATTTATTTCGTAATTTTTATTTTAGTTTCGCAACCGTTCACTTAATATATGACAGAGGTTGACAGTCAGAACTAAAAGGTTAACATTAAGATATGTCAAAGAACTTATCTTTAGTAAATTTTTGTTAAAAATAGTTGTTGTTGTTGTTTTGGAGTTTGCTTAACCTCCTTCGCAGCATCTAAGTTCATGTGACGTAGGGGACCTACGGCTTTACGTGGGAGCCAGACCATGAGTCAGTACTTTATCTGGACGCGGATGTCGGTCATCCATCCAACTACGACCCAAATCCAATATCACTTAACTTCATTGATCTGCGGAAATCTGTGTTGAAGTATGGGCGGTGGGCACGTTGTAGCCCTTAAAAGAATATAAATAAAACTTAAAGAATTACGGGTACTTGTAGGTTATCTCCCCCCCCCACCACCACCACCACCAATTTTGACAGAATATTTTCGTTAAAACTAACGAAAATATCACGACTTAACCTAACCAATTATCAAGGGCGTACAGTTGATCTATTAGTAAATAGTAAATACTATTCCAGAAACAATGTTATAATTAATAATAGATCAACTGTACGCCCTTGATAAATGGTTAGGTTAAGTCGTGATATTTTCGTTAGTTTTAACGAAAATATTCTGTCAAAATTGGTTGGGGGGGGGGGGGGGGGATATAACCTACAAAGTACCGAATTACGGCATGTTGAATCTAAAGTTTCGAAAATTTGCGCATCAAACCTTACTTGCAAACCACACGACGTGAGGATGAGTGTGCCCGATATGTCATCTCAGCCCGAGCAGAAACGGGGAGAGTGGTGGCCAGCTCAACCCTAGCTGATATCAACAGCTGTACTGGAAGTGAGTTTAGAGCCTCACTCCCCAGAGCCCGATACATAACCACTGAGTTACCGGGTGCCCATTTCGATATTAAATCAGTGACTAAAATATAAACCAACTTGTAGATAGAAAATACTACCAAATTTAACTTAACTAAATTTAAGCAATATAAGCGTTTGTTGTCTAAATAATGTAATACGAGCGGAAACTACAACGGCTAAAAATGGAATAAAGCGGAATCAATTAGTTTCGATTCTCTAAAGTCTAAACTAACGTTAAAAATGGAACTCCAATCAAGAGTAACTCTAAATAGCTCGACATATTACGAGTTCAACGTCACCATCTGAGAAAAGGTTAAAAAAAATTTTTTTTTACATAAAATGAACGTCGAACAACTGGCGATTTACGCAGTTTCTTTCTTGTTTTTTTTCATAATGCTCAAGACAAATTGATGCGCAACAAAAAGATTTTCTCAAGAGTTCAAATTATTCATAATACGACTAAAAATAGACTCGTACATTTTTCTTTATTCTGAATTTTAAACTCTTAAATTACTGTACTTTTAAAACCCTACGTTTTATTCCGTTGATTGCGACTTCAACCTAATATAAAAGTAGTCTCAGACTAACTTTCGTGCTCGATAGTGATGTTTACTACCTTGAGAGTAACTAACTACATTTCAATTTTTAGCTTCCTTCATTTTGATTTCGTTCATTACGCTTCATTTATTTATTGATTTGCGTTTTTACCTCATCGTTTTGTCAATTATTTTTAGCCGTATATAACTTTTTAATATCTGGCGTCAATAACTTGGTTGGGAAATGACGTCTTATTAATTACTCACTCATACAATTACACCAAAACACAAATCTTTTGAGTTATCCTTTGAAAGCACAGAAAACACCAAGTCATAATTTCTATTCTGTTCAATATTATACTCTTATAATCCTTTTTACACACACACACACACACACAGAGTATATATATATATATATATATATATATATATATATATATATATATATATATATATATATATATATATATATAAACTATGAATGCATCGATGATTATAAATGGAAGTATGAAGAGTTAAACATCTTTTTACATAGAGCACCATTCCACCCAAACGTCATTTCAGGGTACGAGCAGCTTGCAGCAGCATTGCCAAGCGAATAGGGGTCAAAGTACTGACGAGGTGCTCTGCGTTAGGCTCGTCCATAGAGTGGCACTCATAATTATTCGTACGGAGAAATATTTCAGTTATTTTGTCCTTATCTCCTGTACCATGCATAGGATAGTTATGAAACGTTAACCGTTCGTTTAAAAAAATTTAACAAATAATAAAATTAGTTTATTTAATTTATTTTTGAGGAAAATAAAAAAGGTGAAATGCAAAAGTTTTCGTACATTTACTTACAAAATTATTTAATACTTTGAGTGTCCACCTTAAGCTAGTCACGCATTTGGGCTGGTCCAGCCTGGCCTGGACCAGCTCAAGTGTTATTGCATGGGTTGTAATGACAATACACACACTAGGGCTGGAAAGCTGGTACCAGCCCAAGTGTGTGTATTGTCATTACAACCCATGCAATACAACTTGAGCTGGACCAGCCCAAATGTGACTTGCTTTAGGCTTCAAGAATTTAAAATTTTTATCAGTAGTTGGCTGTTTAGTGATTCGAGACTGTTAACAATTTTGAATTCTAGAATTTTCTCTGTGAATCTTCATGAAAGACGGATAACTGTACGAAGCATTGGTAAGCAATGGGTCGTCGTGGTAAAGAGCTGTCTACAGATCTTAAGAGATCTGTTATTGCTGCACACGAGTTTGGAAAAAGTTACGGGAAGATAGGAGAACTTCGAATTCCATTTACGACGGTTGCTGCAATTGTAAAAAAATGGAAAGGCTTTGAAACAATCAAGATTCTTACCAAGGTGTGGATGACTTTGCAAAATTTCAGAAAGTACAGCTAGACGGATTAAAATGGCTGCTGCGAATCCGCGAGTGACTGCGGGTGATATTTGCCAAACATTAAGACTGGCTAAGATCGATACCCATTCCTCTACTGTACGTCGTACATTGAGAAAGAATGGTTTGCATGGAGGAATTGCACGAAGAAAACCTCCGCTACGAAGACCGTACAAAGAAGCTCGTTTAAAGTACGCCAAGGATCATCAAAATGATGGATTTGCTTTCTGGAAGAAAGTTCTTTGGAGAAGACGAGACCAAAATTGAATTATCCGGGAACAACGAGCAACGGTATGTTTAGCGAAAATCAAGTACTGCAATTGAGAAAAAAAACATCCTTCCTACAATGTTAAATATGGTGGTGGTGGTGGTGGTGGTGGTGGTTTGTTTCTTTGGAGATGCTTTAGTACTTCTGGTGCAGGAAAGCTTGTTGTCATCAATGAAATCATGAAATCGAAGAAATATTAGAAAATTTTAGAAGAAAGTGTAATGTCTTCAGTTCGGGAGTTCCGAATGGGTTGCAAATGGGTATTGCAACAAGATAATGATCCAAAACTTAAAAGTAGGAGCACCATGAAATGGCTTCAACAAAAGAATTTCAAGCTTCTCGAGTGGTCCTGTCAAAGTTGAGAGCTCATTTTAATCGAGAGTTTATGGTTTGATTTGAAAAAAAGCTGTCTGCAAGAGAAACCCTTGGAATCTGAATGAATTGCAACAATTTTCTTTAGAAGAATGGGCTAAAATTTCTACTGAGAGATGTCAAAACCTTGTAGAAAAATACCCGAAACGAATCACTGAAGTCATTCAAGCAAAAGGTGGCCACACAAAGTATTAAATAATTTTGTAAGTAAATGTACGAAAACTTTTGCATTTTAACGGGAGGGGGGGGGGGTGTCCTCAAACTCTTTGATGTTTTATATTATATGCTGGAGTTGAAATAATTTTTTTATCTGTTAAATTTTTCCAAACGAACGGTAAACTTTTTATAACTATCCTCTGCACGGTACGAAAGATAAAGACGAATATATTCAAAATATTTCTCTGTACGAATGCTTATGAGTACCACTATCTATATATACGCACGCGCACTAATGTCGTGATTTCGATTCAATTGTTTCCTCGTATCGTATAAAAGTTGCTCGAAGTATCAAATGAGAACAAGTCTTTTTTGACCATTGATTAGATAAAGCAATTTCCTTAAATTAAAATTTTTGAAGTTCCCCTTGTTGTCGGTGATAAATTGTTACTTTTGGTGTCGTTAATAATAATTTCCCTGTGATTTATTGTATATTGGAAAAGGACAAATAAAGCTTGATAGGAGAGTCAAAAACCTATAACAGATTCTTTTATAGGCTTCCTCTATACGTACTCTTATTATATTACGTGATGTCGTGGCAGAATTGCTTATGGAAAAAGGCACCCTAATTTAATTATAAAAAATGCATTGAAGACTACTAAACACAGTGAAGGTCTTTACATCAAGTTTTTATGTTTACACGTTCGTTCCGATAAAATGTACTTCAATTTTACGCAAAAAGTTGAGCATTTTGTTACAGGTAAAGTCGTTTGTTTGAAGTTGTTGTTGTTGTTGTTTAACGCCCTTCGCGTATGTCAGAGGGGACCTACAGTTTTACGTGGACCCGAATGATAGGTCGCTACATAATCTGGACGCGGACGATGGTCCCCCATCCAACTACTATCCGGAAACCAACATCATTTTACTCTTTCACGACGGATGGTACATTAAAGTCGCACCAGAAATAATAATATAAATTGTACTACAATGCATTGTTTCTATAAAGGTTTCTACATGTTTATATGGGGTCATTTAGTTGTCGAGAATCACCTGAAGATCAGGGCCCCCAGCCTTCTTTAGTTAGCTTTATAAGGCTAACTAACGAAAATATCACGACCTATCCTAACCAATCGTCAAGGGGGTACAGTTGACCTAACGACTGGTTAGGTTAGGTCGTGATATTTTCGTTAGTTAGCCTTATAAGGCTAACTAAAGAAGGCTGGGGGCTTGATGTTCAGGTGATCCGTTGTCGGGAAAGGAACCCAAAATGTATATCATTTCAGTGATTAATTACTAAAATATTTATTTTGAATAACATAAAATATTTATTTTGAATAACAATAAAACCGGAGCAAGTTTAGTTTACGTCCCCCTGACGCAAAAGGGGATACAAACTACACTACATCAAAGTTGGGGAACGTAAACTACAGTAGGATCTTTAGGAGACATTTTTTAAATGAATCCATCAAATAAAACGTTAAAACTAACGCAAATATTACGACTTACCTAACCAATCGTCAATATATATATATATATTGACGATTTGTTAGGTTAAGTCGTAATATTTTCGTTAGTTTTAACGTTTTATTTGATTACGTATACGCGGACAAAGTTGGGGAACGCAAACTACACTAGGATAATGAATGTACGGAAACGTAAACTACACTTGGATAATGGAGGTGAACGTAAACTACACTAGGCACCACAGGGAGACGTAAACTACACTTGCTCCGTAAAACCTATAGTTTTTGGTGAGAGAGTGACCGCATATGCTGCGGGAATCGTCCTCAAAGGGCTAACTTCGCTGATCGGTGGGAAGCGGTTACGACACTGGACAAGACGTAAGCCTTACAGGTGGCGTGCAGACTTAATAGTATTGGAGATATTTATATCGCAATTAAGAACGGTTTACGAATAAAATTAATAGTTTAAATTCATTTTATTATTAATTTAAAACTTGTATGGATATCGTTCGACCAAAACTTAGCGGCAAAACAGCCGAACTAGATTCGACCTCGAGAAAGCGCGGTCACAATTTATTTGTGACCCCAATTTATCGGATGAAAGCTTGCTTCTTTTCATGTTCTTTCCTCTTACGTCTACTTCTTTATTCTTTCTTCTCCTCTTACTCTAACCTCACTTTTATTCTCTCCCCATCTTTTTATTACTTTTCGTGTATTCTTTTTATATCTCAGTTCCATCCCCACTTGAAAATATTCTCTCTCTCTCTCTCTCTCTCTCTCTCTCTCTCTCTCTCTCTCTCTCTCTCTCTCTCTCTCTTCTCTCTCTCTCTCTCTCATATTTTTTACTTTCCTATCTCTTCCCTCTTCCATCATTTTAATACGTTGATCATTCTTTTGCCTCACCTCTTTTCTCCACTTGATATCTCTTCCTTTATCTACCATTAATTACATTCTTTCCTCCCTACAATTTCTTGCCCTCACTTTCACCAAGGTAACTCACTTTTCTTAAAGCCTCTCTTAATTCCCCCCCTTTTTCGGCTGCCATTTATTTACTTCTTCACCGACTTCCCCTTCATCAGTTTTGCTCTCCTCTCACTCAGGCACTCGAGCACATGATCTCCCTTCTTTTATCCACTTGCCATCTCACTCTCCATATTCATGTACACGTTTCTCGTTTCCAGAGTTGTTTATGCTTTTTCTTTTTACCGTCTTTGCAAGCAAGCATTAATTTCAGGCTACGTCGCGGCATGTCGCGACACCGCTTCCCCGTCGATCAGCGAATTAAGCGACATTGAGTCTGGTGACCGTTTTCTGCATCCAGATGATGTAGCGACCCATGGTTGACCCCCACTTAAAGCTGTAGGTCCCTTCAGTTACTCAACCTCTGCTATTACGGAGGTGAAACAACTCCCCCCCCCCCAACACACATAAAAAAAAAATTATTTCACCACGTTTTGCCAATATTTTGGTCAAGAGAACGAATTTCACTCATTTATATATATATATATATATATATATTATATATAAAATTTCTTTCTTCCCTTCCCAATTTGGGCGAAACAAAATTTTGGCGTAACGTCAATTGACCATTGGAATGGAGTCCTTGTGAAATCCTTCGGATGAAGTAAGTCATCGGAAATTTCCGGTTTCGGACCGAGACAGACGTTGAAGAAGGAACGGAACCGATAAAGGAGGATATGGAAGGAATGATGGAAGAGGATAAATTAAGATTTTAATTGGGGAGAATAATCCTAGAGGCGTTTCACTCTGAACCAAAATGGATTTCAACGACGAACTTTCTCCGAAGGTGTCAACTCGCGGATTGTCTCTCACAGAAAATAATTGAAATCGCTCCAACAAATTCTTTTTAAATTTGCTTTTCTCCCAATTTGTAACATTTTTTTTTTCTTCTGACGCTTTAGGTGATACGAAATGTGACCGTCAATAGTGGAATGTTACCTCGTGTTTTTGGCTGAAAACAAAATTTATTACAGATCGTTTGATAAATTTGTTTAAAGAAGCATTTATATATTCGCATTATGCTCGAGCGTTGAATCCTTCTTCGAGAACCATAAAACCTACGCTCAGATAAATGCGCGGTCGGCAAATAAATTAATACGTGGTTTAGAGAGATTTTGCACAATTGTTTTGACTTCTGTGACTAAAAAGCGTTTTATTCCAAAGATTAGTTATTAACCCTAAACGAAATTTACGCTATTAAACCTAAGAGAAATAAACTAAAATGTTCCCCCATTTGTAGCCCAATAAACTTTGATTTGATGCGATTTCGCCTCGTGAGAAATGGTAGCCGCGGATGATTGCCATTAACTAATGTCTATTATGGAAGATCAACGCCCGCGGAATGAAGAGAAGCCGGCCTGATTTGTCGAGGCATTTTGATCGCGAAGCGCCTCTTCATTCGGGGCTAATATTGGACCAAACCGAATACAATTGGGGCTCAATTGGTGAAAACTCTTCCGTTTCGGTTAAGTTTAACCGAAAGAAGATTTAAGGGATTGGCGAAGAGGAACCCATTCCGAACGGAGCTGTGTGGGCATCACGACCAAAAGAGGAAACAACTGATGAATGAGAGATAAAAGAACGATACAAAGACGAGGTCTTATAAGGGAAAGAAAAATTTTAACAAAGTAATTCTCTCTCTCTCTCTCTCTCTCTCTCTCTCCTCTCTCTCTCTCTCTCTCTCTCTCGCTCTCTCTCTCTCTCTCTCTCTCTCTCTCGTCTCTCTCTCTCTCTCTCTCTCCAGCGGCGTTCTGCGGACCTCCGACGCGGACATCGCTAATGTGCTTAATGAGTACTTTGCGGGAGTGTTCACTGCCGATAGAATAGACAAACTGAGCGCGTTTAAGGCTCCTGGGCCGACCAGTTTTCTCCCCAGAGTGTTTGCTGGAAGTGCGCGACCAGTGGCTCACCACCTGGCGATAGTCTTCAACAAATCGTTAGAGACGGTCAGGTGCCTGGTGACTGGAGGGAAGCCAATGTGACCCCTATCTTTAAGAAAGGGGATCACGAAAGTCCAGGGAACTATCGTCCCATTAGTCTCACTTCAGTTGTAGGTAAATTATAGAGGGTATAATAGCGGATAGGATCGTTAACCATTTGGATTCCTACAAGCTACTTGGGGACTCCCAACATGGGTTTAGACGGCATAGGTCGTGTCTCACCAACTTGCTCGAGTTTTTCCACGTCATGTTGAGTGAGTATGATAAGAGTAGGGCGATTGATATACTTTATCTCGACTTCCAGAAAGCCTGTGATAAGGTACTTCACCGCCGGCTAATGGCGAAAGTCCGCGCGCTGGGTATCGGTGGGGAAGTAGGTAGGTGGATTGAAAACTGGCTGAAGAATAGGCGGCAGAGGGTTGTAATTAAAGGGGTTAGTTCGGGTTGGGCCTCGGTCACTAGTGGGGTTCCTCAGGGTTCCGTTTTGGGGCCACTGTTGTTTATCATTTACATAAATGATATCGACGGTGGCATCGTCATTCGGATCGCCAAATTCGCTGATGACACCAAGCTTGGGCCAATGTTGGGACGCCCGAAGCGATCGAGGAACTGCGTGCGGACCTTGATAGGATAGAGAGTGGTCCAAAAAATGGCAAATGCCGTTTAACTTGGGTAAATGCAAGTGATGCACATTGGCTACGCCAATCCCAAGTCGGACCTACTCGATGTTGGGGAGTAATATCGAGGGCCCATTATTTGGAAAAGGACTTGTGTATGCTAATTAGCAGCGACGACCTTAAGTTTACGAAACAGTGCGTACAGGTGGAAAAGAAAGCCCAGAAGCTGTTGGGTCATATCAGGAGACAATTTTAGTTTCGGAACAAGGAGATTGTGCTCTCTCTGTACAATTCCCTGGTTCGGCCGCACCTGGAGTATGCTGTGCAGTTCTGGTCGCCCACCCTCAGGAAAGATATTGAGAGGCTGGAGCGAGTGCAAGCGAGGGCCACAAAGTTAATCCCTTCCGTTAGGCATATGGGCTACAATCGACGCTTACACGCCCTGAACTTGTTTTCGCTGGAAACTCGGAGGCTGCGCGGTCAACTGATCGAGGTTTTCAAGCTCTTACGCGGGTTCAACGATGTCGATTTTAGAAGCATGTTTAGTTTAAATGATAACCCAACAACAATGGTTGGAAGTTGGATTTGAAACGGTTTAGGACTAGTGTGTGTGGGAATTACTTTACGTATAAAATCTGTGACACGTGGAAAAGTTTACCTTCAGAAGTTGTGAACAGTTCCTCTGTGGATCATTTCAAGAAAAGGTTAGACCAAATCTTGCACACTATTTGAGGGTATAGAAAATTTTTCCTGGCACCTGTTGCCATTGGTACCTCCTCGGTATGGGCCGCAAGGCCTTTTGAGGTACTTCTTTTCCTTGTAACTCTCTCTCTCTCTCTCTCTTTTTTTAATTAACTATTAATGAAGAGGTACAAGTGCCTTGCGAGTTCGATGTGCCGAAACCTTTTTCTGTAGCTTTCTGACTCCTTTTCATCGATGTCTCTTAAAATTCGCCCATAAAAACTTGATCCTGAAGGCCGAGACGTAAATGATATTCCTCTCTTCATTCCTTCGTTTTGGGGGACCAGCGGGCCACACACGGGCGGGAATTGAAGTAAACACGACAGATAGACACAGCTCTGAAGGAGGGAAATTCAAAGCTAAAGCCAGGACGTCTTTCGAGTGAGGAAAGTACCATCACTGCATCGCATCAGAGTCACTTGAAAGGAATTAAAAAAGAAATTAAATTAAAATAAACGTAGTGTCCCACAGCTAATTTGTCTCAGGCACTACTGTCAAGAATATTGTAAACAAGTACTACTACTACTTCTACAACCACTACTAATCTTCCGCTTCAACAAAAGCTTCGCGACCTCGTGCAGGTGCGGAAACCGTCCCACTCTCCATGGAGTGTCAAGCGTTTTTCAGGGCCACAAACTCTCGTCGAATGGTTTATTCAGGAACCTCTTAAGTCCAAGTGGAAGTTAGAAATGACGTCGACCCGCAATAGAATAACTTCCGAAAGCAAAACCGGAAGGAAATAGGAAAGGATGCGAAGGAAATTCACTTTTAAGAGAGGCACAAAATGGTTTAAAAATATTTTCCATCGAACCACAACTCAAGTATATTTGCAGAATAGGCTTTCATTAAATAAATAAATAAATAAATAATAATTATATATATATATATATATATATATATATATATTATATATATATATATATGGGATGAATTTCACAATTAAACACGTGAAATGAATGAATGATGCAAACCCACAAGGAAAAAGAAAAACGATTCCAAGGCCTTTCGTGTATTCAGAAGTACACTTCCTCGTAAGTTAAATACTACATTTCCATGAAAGTCCAAATTTTGTAACTGGTAACTTGCTGAGTGGTAAGTGTATACGGGGAAGTACAGTAGTCCCGAACCCACTGATTACTGAAACAGTCTGGCTGGAATCCGCAGACTTTTGTTGGGAAACAAACAAACGAATAAATAAACAAATAGGCCTACTTTTCTGCACGATAAACCTACATACGTTGATGCTCTGATGTGAGTCCACTCTCTCTTGTTAAGAACAAGTTATGGATGACGCATATATATATATATATATATAATTTTATTTTTGCTCGTTCGTAGTGTTTCTTTAAAAGCGGATGATCCGATATGAAAATAGAGTTTGTATGTTTTCTTCTCTTTCCCACATTCCTTTTTCCCGTTCTTTAACAAAGACGTCATTTTTTTCAAAGTTTTTGTATCCGTTCGTTTCTGTTATTTTTCGTTCTTCCTTATCTGTCCGGGTCCGTCCACACTCTATAGCTATGCGTCAGTTCGAGTCTGTCAACCATCCATCCCTTTTCTATTCTTATCCGTCTGTTCCCGCCCTTACCCCATTTTTATCCTCCCCCTCCTTCCTTTCCTCCCTTCCTTCAGCCCCGCGAGAGACGGCAATGGAGCCGCAATCGTTCGCCTCGAGCATTTTTGTATCCGCGAGATTGGACAAGTTTAAAAGTGAGTTATGCGGCCTCTTATTGGGCTCCGGAGACGCGGACCCGCCCGGTTGGAAAGTTCCTCCGCGCAAAAAACCAATCCTACATCGTTCCAACTGCAAATTTTATTCTTTATATCGAAGACTTTATTCTTTTACCTGTCTGAAAACCCTAATTTATTGAGTGGATTGGAAAATAATATAAATGAAGAATTATTATTTACACGAATGATTTATTCACACACGCTTTTCTTATAATTTTATATCAGATTTTAAATCCGCGACAAAATCAAGTCCAGTACTGCCTAATTATGGACAGGTCATCTTCATCAACACTTCCTTGTACATTGGGCTAGGGCGGGTTAAGTTAAGTTAAGAAGAGTATCCATGAATATGACCTTTCCATAATTTAGTATCCATGAATATGACTCTTCCATAATTTAGTCTTATCACCATGAGGTGGGTATTATCCATAAACTGAAGTTAATACAAAGAGATGCAATTTTTATACATTTTTGCATTTTCATACATGAATGTGTTTCTTTATATTCGCCATAAAAGCTTTTAATCATAAAATATGCACGAATAATGTGGAAATTTCACTGAAAGTGTAATGCTTTAATTAATGATACGCAGTCCCGTAGCCAGGACTTCCCAAGGAGGGGTCGAAAATCGAAAATGAAGAAAGGCGGACCTTTTGGTGCAACGACCTAGTCACTGCGGAGGGGGTTTAGAGTAGTTAGAATAGTTTAGAGTAGTTTTTGAAGTTTAAAAAAAAATTACGTTATATATTATAATATCACATCATAAGTTATAACTATATTTACAAAAGTGGACCTTTCATGTCAAGGGGGGTCGTTTGACCCCCTTGGCTACGGGCTTCATACGAACAACTGTGACCTGTCTCATTCAGTAACCTGAAATAACTTTTTGCATTTAAGGAGACATTTAAAAGTGTTTATCCTTCTCCACTTGCTGGGAAGAACCTTGTACTGTAAACGGTCTCAATTTTAGTAAATTAGAGAGTAATTTCACTACACATACAGCATTTTTTTATGCATTTATAATTCCAACGAATGAAAACAACGATAAAACGTGTTTGAGGACATTATTATTCCATACAATATTATTATAACATTACGCATGATATTATAATATTTGTCCTAAACTTTTTATTTTATGACGGACTTATCAGCAGCAATCGAGAAACTCGTTCACTCTACGGCTAGTTTAGAATGCATCTTCGTGTCTTTGTTAGCCTGTACCTTATTAACGTAAAATTTATGTATGTACCGCTCATTAACTCTATTTATCTATCTTTCACTGAACTTATAGTTATTTTTTTATTTACAGGATCCAACGCAGCTTCAGAAGTACATCACTGGGGATACGAAGGAGAAGGGGGTGAGCGCATCTGACTTACTCACTTTTTATAAACAAACTTTTAGAATGGTTGTTTTTAAAAAGGTGAATCGCATATCCATATGTATAGCTATGAACAGTGTTTGTTAGTTAAGTTAGGTCAAGTAAATTATGGGGGCGATTTCAATGAAGTCTACTTCGTTGCTATCAAGAACACCATATGGAAAAGTTTCAACGAACACAGAGAAGAAAAACTTCATAACAACAAACACGGTCAACTATTTGCTAACGAATACAAATGATTAATCCAACCGCGATATGACTGCACTGACCCCTTAAATAAATTCAATGTTCCCTCTAATTTTTTTTAGTCGGTGTGCGCAAGAACTTTTCGTTGTGCGTACATTTAGATTCATCGTGAAAAATTGTGCAAACTTTTCTGAGCGCTATTATCTTCAAAATTAAATATATATAAATATTAAATACTTAATAAATATTATTTCCATAAGGTGATAGCTCGATCATTACGGTACTATTAAACGGATATTAAAAAACTATTTACGATATTATATATTCTTAAAAAAGAAAACATTTTATCCATTCTAAAAATATGAATAAAATAAAAAATAGTAAAATAAAATTCAACAAAATAAAGAAATAAAATAAAAATAACATTAATTGAAAATGATTATTTTAGTTATCATTTCTCAAAACAATTTTTAGCATTTAACAATTTAAAATAGACTATCAAGATTAATACATGATTTTATCCATTCACAAAACAGGAATAAAACAAAAAATAATAAAATTCAATAAAATAAAATATAATCAAAATAACATTAAATGAAAGTGCCTTTCATTTAAGTATGATTATTTCTCCCTACAATCTTTGCATTTGCCCATTCCAAATAAACTCTATGAAGATTAATACATCCGTCATCATTCGGGTAACTTTTAATTCGCATGAGCATGTCCAAATGATTTTCTTTCAAGCGGTTTCTTAATTTGTTCTTTATAGAATTCATTAAACTGAAATTTTTGAAATTACTTCATTTACTGTCGTGACTCATGATACGCTTGAACCTGTGCGCATTTTATTTTGCTGTGTGCGCGCGCACACGCGCACACCTTAGAGGGAACGTTGCGCCTGAAGTATATTACCAGAAAAGCTTGGTTAGTAGAATCATCGCAGGGTTGAATTAGCCATTGGTTGGTTATATCAAATAGTTAGATATGTATTTTGGGTTGTTGTAATCAAGTATTTTTCCAATGAAGCAGGAAAATAAGCTTCTTGATGCGGAAATGAATGTTCGGATGAGAAAAAGAACTTAAATATGCGGACAGTTCACGAGTGAGCAATGTATTAAGATCCTAAAGGATTATACCCTCACCGTTTGAGCAATGACGATTACTAAGCATGACGATGTTTATTGAAAGCAAGAGTTCCATTTACGCAAGAGGCTGCTTTGAAGACCAGACATAATATTGCTCCCTTTGACATCACGATATATACAGTAGATTTCAATTCCGAAGAAAATTTATGGCGACGCAAGAATGATGACCTCAAAACGTAAGGAACAAAGAATCTGGTTTTGCGCGGGAAGAAAGCTTTCAGGGACATCCGCTAAACCCCAAAAATTCGCCATCATCTGGCAGATTCAACGTCAACGAGACTTAATTCAGTACTTACGCTCGAAGATCCTATACTAAATATGAATCTATATAACGACGCAGTGCAAACACTAATTTTTAGTATTCCTTTCATTAGTTCACAATGGTGAGATTTGTTCTTCGTAACCGCTTCCAGCTCCCTTCATTTTTTTCCTCCTTTTTCGTACTCTGAAATCCAGTCTCGTTCGTATCTCCGCATGACGACGAAATATACAAAACGCATATCAAATTGGGCTCTTGACAGATCTCTGTTTGTGCCTGTGCATAAAAGCAAAATGGATAGCCACTACTTATAATCACATTCACTTCCTCAGTCCAATGCAAAACTGAAGATTCGGTATATGAAATAGGCACTTCCTCTATGAGCAAACTTACGGTTAAGTTAAAATGACGATTACCATTATCATCATCATTTTTATTGTTAATTCCTGTCAGAAAGCCGTATCATCGGAGAATAATGTAATATTTTCAAACAGTTTCCCTTTCGACCTCACCAAAAACCATTTATAAATATTTTACTATGAATGATATTAAGAAATTTATGGCAGAGTCGCATTATTTCTTACTCCATTCTAAGCCTATATCAAAATGCGAACAGAGACTTCAAAATAAAGATTTTTTTTTTTATTTATAATTTATAAATATTTATATCCGAAATTTCTGTATAATAATGCAATAATTTTTCTCGTTTCTGTGAAGGACCGAGCCACTGGCCTCAATTGTTCTTCACATGCAACGGAGGCAGACAATCACCAATCAACATCGAAACGGGCAACGTGAAGAAGGAATACTGGAAACCTTTTGTGTTCAAGAACTATGACGCTAAACCAACCAGAATGAGGATAAAAAACAACGGACATTCCGGTAACGAACAAATAGGGTTTACGATTTCTCTATTAAAATAACATATTAGGGAATTGCGGATCGAAATTCGGAAGACAACTAAAATATTGACGAACTTTGCCTCCAATTCAATATTCTTTTCCAGCCCAAGTTGAGATCGACGCCCCAAATGCACCACGAGTGATGGACGGAGGTTTGAAGGGAGAGTACATTTTCGCCCAATTCCATTTCCACTGGGGAAGCGAAAGTACTCAGGGATCAGAACACACCATTGATGGCGTTAGGTGTGTTTCGTATCACTGTATTAGAGAGTAGTCACAAATGGAAAATTTTTCTTCCTTTCCAAATAATGAAAAGTGGCTTAACAAGTTTAGCAAGTTGCATAAAATTGCGCGCGCGTGTATGTGTGTGTGTGTGTGTGTGTGTGTGTGTGTGTGTGTGTGAAATTTAGAAACCAGTTAATAGTTAAGCTGAATTTGAATTTGGGCCTAAGCAATGGGAGACAATAGGGGCTAACGCAAATGCGACTCGATATAATTATGGTTTAGTAACTAAACTCGCAAACCTAAATTTAGTATTAAACTCCGGCAAAAAGAGTATAATAAATTTCCTATCATTTAAACTTTATTCCATTACCTGCTTTTTGAGATAAAATTAGTTAACATAAATAAAACGTGGTGTTAGAAAGAAAGTGACTTAAAATGGTTATAATACAGCTAATTATGAAGATGAGATCTTACGGGAGACACGGTTATAATCTGCTCTTCTCCACCCAGATATCCGCTTGAGCTTCATCTCGTACATTACAAAGCTTCTTACGGAAGTTTGAAAGAAGCCGTCAAACATCCTGACGGTTTGGCTGTCTTTGGGGTTCTCTTTGAAGTCAGCCAAAGCGACAACGCTGCTTTCGCCCCGATGATCGGTGCCTTACAAAACATCAAGGGAGCGAGTAAGTTCAGAGACGCGCTGCTCTCCATCTAGTGAACACTTTCTAGGGACTCGAAATTTGTTGAAATATACAGTCGAGTCACACCTACAAGAATTCCACATAACTAGATTAATTTCCATTTATTTTCTGCGTGTTTAATTCCCCTTCAAAACAAACTTTTTAGCAAATTTTTTATCCAACTTTCAGGTAGAGTTTCCGACGTCCCTGCCCAATACCCCTTGAGTGCCTACCTTCCTTCCGATAAGGAAAGCTTCTTCCGGTACATGGGTTCTCTTACTACTCCCACCTGCAACGAAGTTGTCATCTGGACCGTCTTCAGAAAGACTGTAGCCATTTCAGAAACACAGGTACATAACACTAATATTATTCCAGTAATTTTCCAAGTGATATGTTTGTCGGGTGTATATAGGTTGCAATCAGGTCTGTGACCGGCTTACAAACTAAGTTGCATAGCTATATGCTGACAGGAATTTAAAAAGAAATGACACTTAAAACTGGCTGATGTACTTCTTCGTTAAATAAAAGCTTACATATTAAAAATTAATGGTTTCCTTCCGTCAGCTTGCTGCATTCCGACAGCTCCTCGATGACCACGACAAAACACTCGTTAACAACTTCAGACCTCCCCAACAACTGCGCAGCCGAAAGGTATTTCTGATACAGTACTTTATAAAAAAAAATATAAGTGAATCTGTCGAAAATTTTCATATTACGCAAACCTTTGTTAGGTTCCTCACTTATTATTATTATTATTATTATTATTATAATTTAATCACAAAGGTGTTCGGCGAATTCCAACTCTTATGTAGTTTCGATTGGCAACTGGAGACGAGTTTTAAAGCAGAAAAACAAAAATGGTTTCTCCTGGGTGGAAATCTTTGTTGTTTTACCAGACCATTTATTTTAAGCGCGTAGAATTCACAACTTTTACTCAACTAGTTGTTGTTTTGACTTTCAAATTTTGCATTTAAGCTCTAAAGTCTAAACAAATATATTTAGCCCTTCCTTCCCGCAAAAACAAACCTTAAGAAAAATTCTAGACCTATTTCTCCCGTTCGCTACTTAATCGCTATTTTCGTTACCTCTCCGCAGGTGTATGTGAATGCGGCAGACAATGCTGGCGAGGGAACTTCCATGAAAAAACTAGGCCTCGCCCTGTACTTCATGAGCACCATGGCAGTTCTTATGATGAATATGTAAATTAAATTTTGTACCCTCTTCCGTGGAGCTATTAATTCTCATCATAGAATATGACTTCAAACATGCCTTAATATTGAGAAAAACCTTACTCCACGAAAAACAAATATGGCTGCAATTAGTATAAGACTGAAAATAAGCAAATGCTCAACTCCTGCTTTTTTAATGAAAACAGTAAACAAACCTATTTAGCTTAATAATTCATGACATATTTATTTTTGTTTACAAAAACAAGAAGACACGTAATATATATATATATATATATTATATATATATATATATAAAATCACTACCCTTTAATATCCAAACATTTCTCATAGCACTTCTATTGAGTAACCTTTTCAAAAAATCTGAAGACCGAAAAATCACCATTTGCTGAATTCACAAGACAAAGTTTCTCGCTCGTTTTCTTTGAATAATATTTTATTTTTTCACGGTAACTACGTTACAAATCATTATTTACATTATGTTGTCCCCGTCCAACAACCAGCAATTTCATTACCGTATATTACAATTATTTCCATCACCAGCACGCACATATATATATATATATATATATATATATATATATATATATATATAATATATATATATATAATATATATATGTTAACAGTGTAAATAGGCCAGTAGCTTACTAGTCTTAATATTTGTTGATTGTGAAACCATGGAAACGAAAAAGCTCTCGTTACCATTAGTGAAAATCTTTGGTAAAATATATGCTGTTAAATCTGTAGTTATATGTTGTACGAAATATTTGGCAATATTTGATGTTTGTACAGATCTTGTAAATGTGGTTTAGTTTAACTACATAGTTTGTATAGTAAATATTATTGCATTACCCTTTAATCCAACTCTTCGTTCATCCTCTATTCATTGTGTTTAGCACATTGTTAAGGCAATTTCATTAATCTAAATATTGTCAATTTAGTCTAATCTTCAAGTAAATGACATTCACTCTCTGTGGAAAAAATTGTATTGCCACGACATTCGATCACGGACTACTGTACAATTTCAGTCCAGACTATTGTCTTTTATAGAGGCTAAACTAATGCATTGTAAATAAAAAATAATGTATGTGTAAAAATCCTGTTAAATAAAATATTTGATTTAGATAATTTTAGAATTTAGCTATTATGTACTAGTACAATGAAAGTAAGAAAAGTGTTTTTCTTTTCTTCTCTCTCTCCAAATGTAGAAAAATGCCCCATACCAAACTAGGAAGTACTAGCTATTATGTACGAAATACTTATAAAATTATACAAAAACTTACAATACACAATAATATGTTCGGTATATTTACTGACGCCTCCGCAACTAAACTAAAAATTCAAAGCTTATAAACTGTCAAACGAAATATTCTCCGAGACTCGGCCCCGCGTATCACCCTGTTGATACACCTTTCTGATTAAAACCTTTTCAGGATATTTTTCTAAACTTTCCGAAGAGGAAAATATTCTGAAATGGAATCGCTCGCAAAACTACTTTTTAAACATTGGCATAATAATAATCATTGTTTCATTTTAAACCAAACTGAATGAGACAAAACAGCAGCAAATAATTCCTTTCCAGTATATAATGTGAATTTTTAATTACTCACTTGGTAATAAAGGTTACAGGAAATGCATTTGTTGTTTATCATCCTTCAATGTTATAATTCAGTGTGATGAATGTTTGCCGACATATTTTAAGAGGATCGACGACTCGACGCGTTTTTTCAGGAAACGAAAAGCGATACTGTTTACTGCCCAACCCCACTGAACCTCCTTCATTTTAAAAAGTAACGCATATATACAAAGAAGACTGTATCTTAAACGCTTATTTAAAAGTGGCATCATTGTTGCCAACCACTTAATTTGTTGAATAAATCCCTAAAAAGTACTAAAAAATATAAAATTAATTAATTTATTCTCGGTAATCGTTAATAAATTATTCATAAAAATTCTTTAAATTAAAGAACTACAAATAATTAATAATTTATTAACGATTACCGAGAATAACTTAATTAATTCATTCATTATTCTTAACTATTCTATATCTAATTTTTGCTTTCTAATTCACCATTCACCACTTCCATATATTTCTTTTTTCACTTTGTTCAGTAACGGTTATATGTGATATACACTTCAAAACAAGGTGATCCACAAACATAGCATTCTGAATGCAGTATATTAATGAGCGTTTTTTATGCGGGAAGGAGAGGCCAAGGGCAAATGCCCGTAAAAATCCCCTCCCCAATAGAAGGAGTGAGCCGAAATCAAGGTTCAGAGTTCTCAAGATGCCTGGACACTCTGCGTTTGAAAGACTGAAGGTCATAGACAGGGGGAAAGATGGAGTGAAGAAGAGTGTTCCAGAGTTGACCAGTTTAGTAGATGAAAGATTGAAAATACCGATTAACTCTTACATTAGAGAGTTGGACAGAAAAGGAATGAGAATGTGTCGAAAGTCTAGTACTGCAAGTTCTCCTTAAAGGAGGAGGCATGCAGTTAGGGAGTTCAGAAGAGCGGAGTCCGTTATAATAGCGATAGTAAAGAGAGAGTGAAGCAACACTGCGACGAAGAGAGGAATTGAAGACAGTCAGTAAAAGGTGGGAAACTTATGAGATGAAAAGACTTTGATTCTACCCGGTCAAGTAGAGCTGTGTGGGTTGAGCCATACCACATATGAGAAGCGTACTTAATACACGGGTGGACAAGACCCCTGTAGAGATACAACAACTAAGTGGGAGTGAAGAAACTGCGGAGCCGGTACAATACACCTAATCTCTTAAAAGCTGTTTTGGAAAGAGACGATATGTGATAATTCCAGGAAAGATCACTTGAAAAGGAAACACCAAGTACGTTCAGAGAAGAGAAAGGATTGAGCTGTGTATTGTTGAAGATAAGGGGATAGTCCCGTGGAAAATTGTGACGAGTAGACAAATGAAGCAACTGGATTTTTGAGGCATTGAGAACCACGAGGTTTCACCGAAATCTCGAAAGGAGGATGGCCAAGAGTTAGAGTGATATGTAAGAAGATCGCCAGTAGAGCATCCCTTGCGGAACTCATACTGACGATCTGAAAGATTGTGAGTAGAGAGGTGTTTAAGAATCTTCTTGAGGATAGATTCAAAAACTTTAGAAAGGCAACAAATCGAGGCAATTGGACGATAGTTGGAGGGTTGACAGTAATCACCCTTCTTTGGGACAGACGGAATGAGAGCGAATTTATATATATATAGTGCCTGTCTTATAAATTCCTAAATGCCTGCTGCTCTTCCAACCACCAGTGAGTAGCCAAATAGCCAAATATATTGTACGAGTACATTTTCATTCTTATTTTTATTTTGTAATTTCAAAGATTCCAAAGTGCAGAATTTATTTTTGCAAAATTGTGTTTTAATTTAGAATTTCTTAATTTAATGATGATCTTAAAAACTGCAATATTATAATCAGTGCAACTCGGCCAGTGGATATTTTTGCAACTAATCACAGAATGATGCTGAAGGTTGATGACATAATGACTCAACTGCAGTGTTGTAATAGTTACTTTTTTTGGTAACTAATCACAGTTACTAGTTACTGCTTCGAATAAGTAACTAGTTACATTTACTAGCTACGGTCTCAAAAAAACAACTAGTTGCTGTTTCAAAAAAGTAACTAGTTAATTGTTACTTCAAAAGTTTCTTTCGACATTTTTCCTGGTTTCAGTGAACATTTGATCCCGATAAAAGTACTTTCCCTGACAAGCGATACTTGCCTAGATTGTTCACTGTAAAAATGATTTAACGAATAAACAATAAGATTTGATCATATTAACATTACATATATGTTGTCAATAAACTTGCACTCTGCATAAGATGTACATGGAGGAAGGCTTGTTGAAAGAGTAGCTACTAACCTTTTACCCTAACAGAAAAAAGTACCTGGTAGAAGTCACAAATATTCACGATTTTTTTGTTACTAGTTAGGCTACAATTATGGTTACTCAGCCAAAAACTGCAACTAGTTACCGTTACAGTTACCCAAACAGTAACGATTACTGAGTAACCCGTTGCGTTGCAGAACTGCCCAACTGTAAATTAAAAACTGCCGGAGTTGTATGAAAAGCATTCAAAGTGAATTAAACTTTGTTACTGTAAACAAGTGCAAAATGCCTTTTTATTGCTAAGAAACCAGCTGCTGACACTACTTAATAGTCTTACTACGGGCCCTTGTAAGATAGGTACTAGGTGACTTCCAGAGTGTGGTTAAGAGACAAGATCGAGGGCTAAATTTTTTCTTTAAATCAAACAATTAAGGCTGAAAGTAATTAATTGAAGCTCAGCCTAACTATCATGAAACCGCCATATTGAATTATGAAGAATACTTGCGATACGGTATTGCTAAAATTATATTGGAAATAACACCTTTTCAGGGTTACTCGAAGACGTTTTCCTTTCTGCATCCATAACTAATACAATACTTCTAAGTAATCCAGAGAACCAAAATAACTCAAAATACCACTCGTACTCACGATCAACCGAAACACTAAACACCACTTGCACAATTCTGAACGTGAACTGCCGTTTTCTTCAGAGTAAACATTGAATCATAGAGCATGGAATAATACCCACTTATTTTGAAAGTGGAAATACCTTTTTCTTTAAATATGCAAACTAGTAATGGAATATATATATTATATATATATATTATATATATATATAGCCTATTATAACCTATTATAGCCTATTATATATATATATATATATATATATATATATATATATATATATGCACTAGAATCACAAAACAACACGTGACCTTATTAATAAGCAAACAACCACAAGGAAAAGGAAACACAAAGTCCGAGCGCTTTCGTGATATATTCACATTATCAAGGAAGAATTTGTTCTTCCTTGATAATGTGAATATATCACGAAAGCGCTCGGACTTTGTGTTTCCTTTTCCTTGTGGTTGTTTGCTTATATATATATATATATATATATTTCAGCTCTTGAGATATAGTAGAAATTAGGAACTTAGACAGCATATTATGCTCCAGATGGACAGGAAATTCAGAGAAGCACGAAAGTGATAGATTTGGGGGTTATAATAGGCTATAATAGGTTATAAGAGGCTGCTATATTGGTACAATGATTGTTAATCATCTGATGTATGCAGATGATCTAGTTCTTATTTCTCCATCTGTAAAAGGGCTCAGCACACTTTTGAAGGTGTGTGAAAGGTATGGGAAGGATAACGACATAAAATATAATCCTGCTAAAAGTCATGTTATGATTATGACGACCAAGGCCTACAAATTGATATTCTAAGGCAATGTAGACAATTATATGCTCAGGGAAATACTTTGGTTAGAAAATTTCATGTGTACATTAAATGTGAAGTTGATTTTATTCAAAAAAATTTGTGCTCCAATGTATGCAGCTCATTTGTGATGGAACTACAGGATATATAATTTGAGAAAATTATATGTTGCATATAATAATATTTTTAGGAGTTTATTAAGAACTCCAAGATTTATAAATGGTGTTCCTTCTAGTGCCAGTATACTGTTTGTATTCAATAAGGTGCCTAACTGTGCCAGTGTCATTCGCAATTTTGTATTTAAAGTTATCACTAGGCTTGGTGAGTCAGTCAGTAAGATAATAGAAGCCACGGTTAGTGGACTGATCTCCGATATATTTTCTAAATCTCAAATCTGGAAGCATTGGCGTAAGCAACTGTATGGTCATTATGCATAGTGATTCACTAGCCTACTTAGTCAGTGCTCTAGACACCTATCTCTTAATCTTCTAAGGACCACTTGTATAATGTTTGTACCTGTTGAGTCTGAAATAAAGTGTTTGTTTGTTTGTTTGTATAATGACCGATGATGCGAAATTCGAGACAAAATCAGATAGCGATAAACAAAGCAAAAAGAGTCGCGGGACAGGTACTAATAACTTTCAAAAGAAGGGACAAGAAAGTAATGATTCCCCTATTGAAAACACTGATCATACCAAAATTTGAATACTGCTCAGTCTTGACGTCCCCATATGAAAAGGATGAAACTAATAAACTACAAGAAATTCAGAGACATTTTACAGCCAAGACTGATGGCTGCAAAGAACTCAACTACTGGGAAAGACTACGTAAACTAAATCTATACTCCCTGAAAAGAAGAGAGAGGTACACCATTATCTATTATACACATGGAAAATAATCGAAAAACTGGTACCAAACCTCAAACTAAACCCAACTACCATTCAAACAACACTGGAAATTAGGAAAGGCAGAATGTGTCGTGTTCCCAAATTAAAAGCCCGACACGGGACTTCCTTCAACACTGAAGGAAAATAGCTTAGTTATCACAGGGCCAAGACTTTTTAACCAGCTTCCAAAGGACCTCAGGAACATTACAGGGATCAAAGTTAAAGTCTCAAAAGAAAACTAGATGCGTGGCTCAGGACGGTGCCAGATTAACGGGTGTACCCAACTATGTGCGACGGAGAGCGCAAGTGAGCAACTCGCTCCTCTACCAAGCCAGGCCTAGAGATGGGGCCACCAGCATGGAACTGCAACGAGGTTATATATATATATATATATATATAGTGTGTATATGTGTGTGTGTGTATGTTAATTACATTTTAAAGGTAATTTTCCTTTTTACTCGCGGATTTACCTTTTACTAATTTTTCAGAAATCGATTTACATTTACTGGGCTCGTCGATCATTTTGTGTATTGCTTTTCCACTACGGAAAACCCTTGTTTCTCGAGTAACTGAACCAACAAACAAAGTATTGAAATTGAAACCTTTTTGTACTTGATATAAAACCACAGATGAAACCCAGCTGGGCTGGTATTTTTAAAAATAGACGTCATATGGCGTACGCCTTAACAGGGAAATAACATACACTATTAACCCATATTTCGTAGGGATCATTCACAATTTCTAAAGACCTTTGGGGAAGGTGGGTGTCAGGAGAAAATTTTATATTGCCTTATAAGGGTGGGGGTAAGGGTGTTTAACCAAAATCTTATCTAAGACTTAATTTTATTCTAACATTTTGTTTTTTAATTATTTCGTATCACTTCTGTCACTTCTCGAGCCAATAGATACGCGATTAACGAAAGTGCCAACAACTGCCAGTGTCCTTGGGTCTTCACGATGTTGCCAAGCACAGGTTCCCGTCGGCCTTACCGCAACAAAGCCATCAGCTGTCGTCATGAACATGGAATACAGAGTAACTCTACCATATCATAACTTTCAGTGCTGGGCAGCGCAAACGAAAATTCACTTGCGCAAGCGCAAATGCGCAAACCCAAACCCATACCTTGCGCAAGCGCAAATGCGCAAACTTCTCGAAACTTGCGCTTGCGCAAACGCAAACTATTTATATATACAGGATGGAGGTGAGCTCTGTCTTCCCTGCCTCGGCCTTCTTCTTGAGGTTCCTCATGTAGGTCCGCCTGGAGGGGAGCTTGAAGCTGGGGTTCAGGTACTTGAGGAACCTGGTGAAAGATGGGGACTCCGTGGTTTTGGCGGGCAACATCTCTTCAACCATGAACCTGTGGAGAAGTTGAAAATTAAATTCATTTTGAACATTTTCAATAAATGTATTTTAAAACATAAGTTACAAAAAAGATTAGGCATGATTGTAAGGAAAGTCTTTATCTTATCTTTACAATGAATTTTTATTTTGATATCATATAAATATTTGATATATTTAATAAATTATTTAAATTATTCTATTATTAGTGTATAAAATTAAGATTTATAATTATTATTTATTTACCTGTGCAAAAGGTCCTGGGCCTTGCTATTGTTGAAGGCGGCAGATCCAGCAAAGGAGGACTCTATGCTGGCCTGGCGCATTCTCTTGGAGTCAGAGTCCTTGGTGTCGCCAGAGAGGAACCGGCCGCGCTTGGACCCACCAGTGATGGCAGCGAGGAGGTCTTTGCGCTGAAAAAAAATTATAAATTATATTGTAATGACAGTGATATACAACAGAAGTGTTTGAATTGAGACAAAGTATAATTTATTATTTAATATTTAATTATATTTTAATAAATAATTTCTAAAGTTAACTACTTATCAAGTTTTTTTAAAATTTTAAATTTATAAATAAACTTAAACTCACATGCTGGTAGTGGCTCTTGAGGGTGTACATGCTGATGGTGTTGAAGCTGACCTTGGCCTTGCACCTCTTACAGATGATGCTGCCCCTGTAGACCACCCTGCCCCTCTCAACCACCCTCTTCTTGCTGGTCAAAGGTCCAAAGAAGGTGTCCAGGTGGGGCCAGGGGTTGTTGAGGTCCTCTTCCTCCTGGTGAGGCTCTGAGCCATGGCTGGTCACGCTGCCGGCCGGGCTGGGGGCAGAGGTGGGGCTGGACAGAGACTGGTGTCTGAGGCTGTCCATGGTTCACTAGTTATAGACAGTAGTTATGACTTATGAAGTTTCTAGAAGTTACTAGAGTAGTTAGTAGTTTGAACTTTGAAATAAAATTAAAATCAACTAATCAAACAAACGTGTTTCACTAGCGTTGTTGGTATACTGAGTGCTCACTGCTGTCTGGCGGCGCCACCTGTCTGGCAGTCACGTGTTTATGAGCTAAATCCACTATTTTTAATATTTGGTTTTTTTTCACGTTTGCGTACAAGTTTGCGCAAGAATTGGCGCAAATGCAAATGCGCAACCGAAATCACACTTGCGCAATTTGCGTTTTGCGCAAGTGTTTGCGCAAGTGCCCAGCACTGATAACTTTGTTGTTACCTTGAAAAGTTGAAACATATATTGACTCCGAGTGTAATCGGGGACTAATTATTTATCAACCCTATTTCCATGGAAAATGGTGTTTCTTACTCAGGGACTTCAGTTTTTGCGATACGGAACGAGAAGCATGACTCATCTGCAGCTGTCAGTCACTGTTTTGATCTGAAACCGGGCCTACGAGCTTCAAGAATTTCACAATATTCTTCTCCGTCCCTACAATTCCACAAAGTTGTATTGGTTCTATTGGTCTTGCCTAAGGCGACCGAAGAATGGATTTCAAAACATGTGGGGGGGGGGGGGTCCAGTTAATTTTCTTACAAATCGTCAAATGTGAAGTGAATGCAATGAATGCTGTACTCGGTGAGGTCTCGTCTGAAGTCTGTGATGAAGAACAGATTTTTCCCGTTTTCACTCGCTATCAGCAACAGTATAGGCATGCAGTTCGTTTCCCCGAATACAAGAAAGGATTCGCACATTATTTCGCGGTTCTTGCAGTTGATATCTCGTTTGGCTGTTTCTGAGCTTGCGTTGAACCTCTCTGGGCATGCAAAAATGAACCTCACACCGAACGACGCCCTCTGTCCCAGTGTTCAAAATCAAGTCTCAAAGACGATATGTGATATCTACGGGCTCTATTTTCTTTTCATTGTAATGACCACAAGGTCAAGGCCATCCCCATACCGTCATCAGGCCCCAACGCATAGCGGGCCGGTAACAGCAAAAGCCCATGGCAGTGATTCTCAAAGGAGGTGTAGCAGATGTTGAATGGCTTCGTGGGGACAATGCAAACAATATAGGGCTCGAAATACCTGCTGAAAATAATGATGTGACGGAATTTCTTTCAACATCTTTTTTGAGTCACCATGGGACGAATCCTAAAGCGAAACTGTAGCAAAAAGAGTATCTTTTTCTTATTTCATTATTATAAGGAGTGGGAGGGTATCCCAAAGAACATGTTTTTTTCTTATATAATTTGTGAACGACCCCGTATCACATAGCAGTGATATTTTTGGCTCTTTCTTATTTTCTCTTTGCTCGAAATTTGTAATGCAGTCCTGCTGATCAGAAATACCCATCTGGCAATTTTTTTAAGTTTTATTTTTTAGTAATGAGTTTACCTATATCTAGTTGGTCCACGTTCGCAATTTAACCTGGAAATAATTTCATACAAACGATTTTCAAGAGAAATTTTGAAGCCAGTGAGAGTATAACATTTACCTTAACCCTTTCGCTGCATCATTTTGATATTTCTGAACAGTTTTGTTCGGATATATCCGAACAAAAGCTCATAACCCACTTAGATTTTGAGTGTAGCTTCACAAATTTGGACTCACTGGCTTGGATGTGAAGCTCACAATTTTGATGGCTGTGGTATTTTTGTAAATCTAATTTCAGTGGCTTTTACAAAAGCGAATGGAATTTTGTAAAAATGTAACCTAACTAGATATAGGGTATATTTCACGTAACTAAAACCAAAAACTTTGCTGAAACCATATTTTTTAACGAAGATTCTTTATTAAATTAAAAAGAATGTAATAAAAATTTCTGCGCATTTGTGTACAATTTCAAATGTCACGTGATATTAACGTCAGTGTCCCCTGTGAGTGCCCGCTGTAAATTCAATATTGTGATTGTGTTAAGTAAAATAATTTGTAGTGACAATTTTTTATGCGTAGTGGTTCTCCTTGAATGACAAAAAAGAGCAATTCTATGATTTAAGCTGTGGATTTAGGAAGTACCAGAGTGGCCACAAAGTCCCTTTGTAGTGAAATTACAGCATATCTGTATGTTGCCCTTGTTTTTCATGCCAATGGACTTTGTGGCCACCCTATAGGCCTAGCCTAAACGAAAAGAAAGCAAAAATTAATTAATGAACGTCAAATCTCATCTGACATTATAACTGCGTTTGCCTTTACGTCGGCGGTTATTTTAATTGCCCGTCAATTAAATTTACCATCGCTAAGGTGAATTTTAAGGGTAAAAGCATAGTCTAGAGTCTAGACTCTAGACTTTAGACTATGGGTAAAAGTCTGAAAGAAATCCCAACCAGACCAGCACTAAAAATCAAGGTAAGGGCGACCCCTAGACTAGCTAACCAATCAGCCTAATGTTAGTTAGGAACTTAAAGTTAGACGAACTTACGGCATCTAGGCCTACCAGTTAGGCCAACAGGTTAGACACTGCATAGGCCTACCTAGGACCTTTGTGACTCCTCAGTCCTGTTTACCTACAGCCTATGGTCCAATAGCTTACAGTAGGCCTATACCCCTATAGGGCTTGTAAGCCTACGTTAAGGCTATGACAAGGCTACTGCAGGCCATTGGCCAGAGGCTATGCGGGACTTGTACAGCGTGTCCACAATGTCTTGTCACCCCAGTAAAATACAAACTGATTTTCGTTTTTCTTTCAGACCCATTTGAAATGTGTGATAGCAGCAACTATACGACTGAACAACGCATATTGGCTAGTCTTTGGGGTCAATATTGAGGAGATGCACGGCCTCCTGAATTCAGATTTTTTATTCATACCAGTCGTTAGTACATATGATTTGATGAATTTAAAAAAAAACTAGACCTTGTGCTTTTAAAAAATAAGGGAGGGAGATATCGATTTTTTTCACTTGAACGATTTTTTAACATTTTCCGAGAAACCGGTTTTGAGAGCTGGTAACAAAAAAAAACAAAGACCGCAAGACTATCCTGCATTAATTTTTGCGAGAAATCGCGAAACTTTATCCACCACCACAATAAAAGGTTAGTTAGGTTCGTTTTAGTGAAGGTTAGGTTAGGTTCGTTTTAGTGAAGGTTAGGTTAACCTAACCTAACCTTCACTAAATCGACAGAAAAATAACTCACCTTTTATTGTGGCGGCGGATAAAGTTTCGCGACTCAGGAAAATGTCAAAAAATCGTTAAAGTGAAAAAAATCGATATGTCCCTTATTTTTTAAAAGCACAAGGTGTAGTTTTTTTTAAAATTCATCAAATCATATGTACTAACGACTGGTATGAATAAAAAATCTGAATTCGGAGGCCGTGCATCTCCTCAATATCATTGACCGTATTTGGGTCCGTGAGTAACCACGTAAATAAATTGACGTAATGGCAAATCCATTGAAAATATTCGTGCAGACTTCCAGGAACGATTCAATCGTGCAGCTCCTCCAAAAAGGACTTTGTTGGAATGGAAAAAGAAACTGTTCACAAGAGGAACTGTAAAAGATAAACCAAAAACTGGCAGGCCACCAAAGTGATAAATGGGTCTGAACGAAAAACGAAAATCAGTTAGTATTTTACTGGGATGACAAGACATTGTGGACACCCTGTAGAACTCCTGCACGCCAATATGCCAGTGGTTCTCAACCTTTTTTTTTGTTTCACTGAAGGCACCCTAAGGCCTAAACTCATCATATTTCGCGGCACCGCTAAAACATTTTTTTTACCAAAATGTTGCAAATAATACTTAAACATTACAGTAAAGCCTTTCTAATTTTAAACACTGGTATGTGAGTTGTTATATTTTAATAGTTGGTGTTAACTACTTTGAAAAGAAAATACAAAAAAAATCAATAAAAATTAACCACATGAGTTCTAAAACCAATGAATGTTGCTAAATAATAACAATAAGTCTTCAGATTTCTGCAACACACCAGGGAGATATTTGCGGGACACCAGTGTGCCGCGGCACCCCGATTGAGAATTACTGCTATAAGCTATTGGCATTGATCTTTAGACCTATTACTCCTGTAAGCCTATTAGCTATGGGACGTGTATATCCTATATATGACAGGGTTCTAGGACAGTTCATACCAGGACAGCTCATACCAGGACAGCTTATACCCAGACAACTCATACCCGGACAACTCATACCTAGGACAACTCATACCTAGGAGAACTCATACATAGGGACCAGAAAAAAAAATGAAAAATTAATGAAAACATTTATTTTGTAAAATTAAAAATTAAATTAAAACATTTAGAATTCATGCAAGTTATTAATGAAAACATTTTGAAATGAAAACATTTATTTTGTAAAATTAAAAATTAAATTTAAACATTTAAAATTCATGCAAGTTATATATATATATATATATGCAAATAACTGCAATGACCGCGCAGTATATAAATGAATAGAAACGACATTGAATGCCCAGTTAGGTCAACTGTACGCCCTTGACGATTGGTTAGGTTTAGTCGTGATCTTTTCGTTAAAACTAACGAAATCATCACGACTAAACCTAACCAATCGTCAAGGGCGTACAGTTGACCTAACCGGGCATTCAAATTTTATCTTATGTAAATAATGGTTCTCTATTTATTATATGTTTGCAATAAATAATAAATTTGTTGTTATTGTTTTCTTATCTTATTTTGGTTAATTTGCAGAGTTTAAACTTTCGGGGTGGATATAGATGAAAAGATCAACATTGGGGTGGTAATTGTTGAAGAGAGTATGAGTTGTCCTAGGTATGAGTTGTCCTAGGTATGAGTTGTCCTAGGTATGAGTTGTCCGGGTCTGAGTTGTCCGGGTCTGAGTTGTCCGGGTATGTATTGTCCTGGTATGAGCTGTCCGGTCACGATATGACAGCCTACATTGGGACTAAATCTGCCTACAGTCTTTTTCTGGACAATACTAAATAGGCCCTTCTGTTAACTTACAATATTGATGAAAGTCTGATTAATATTGTAAGTTACATAGGGGCCCATGTCTATTTCTTCAAAGAGTGAATGTAGGCCAAGGCCTATCATTTATATTGACTTTAAAAATGACCCTGTAGTGGGCTGTTACCCCTGTTACCTGTAGCCTGTAGGCCAATAGGTCTACGGTACGGCTGTCTCTCGCAAACCACTGACCAGTAGGGCGGAGTAAACTATGGATATAGGGCCTGAGAACCTCTTGTAGGCCTTTGAGCTATTGGCCCAGGGTTTCTAGATCTATTACTCCGTAGACCTATAAGCTTTGGGACTTGTATATGTTCGGTAGATGACCGAAGTAGTGAAAAATGCTTCGATGCCCAATGACAAAAAAGAACGAATTATAGTGGAACGTTTAACTGTTCATTTATTATTATTATTACTAGTACAGTTCCCGTCGCTTCGCTAACGGTTAGACAGGCTAAACTACAGAAAAGAACGCAGCCGTGAAAATTTTGAGCTTCACATTGTGTCAACATTTCTGAATCTGGTATCTCCCAAAACCTCCTCACCCCCATTCATGCAACTTGGGGGCTAACCCCCTCCCCCATTACCCCCACCCCTCCCCATTACCCCACCCATCCCCATTACCCCCACCCCCACCCTTCCCCCATTACTGCCCGGGATAAATTTCACAAACAGACAAACAGACAGGCTAAACTACAGAAAAGAACACAGTCATGAAAATCTTGAGCTTCACATTGCCGCCCGTAATACAATTTCTGAATTTTTTTCTCACAATTTCTGAAAGTGTGACGGACGGACAGACGGACGGCTGGCTCTCTTATTATAGTATATATTATTATTAAACAGAGATGGACATTGCATATATATACCAATAAGTCCTCCTTTATTATTAATCACATAGACAAAAATAAACAAATAATAAAAATACAAAGAAAAATTATTTTCAGCTTTGTTGGTGTGTTATTATATATTTCCGCCTGTCTGTCTGTCTGTCCTTTATGCAAGCGCGAACCGTTTGACCTAGAGCTACCAAATTTGGCACGGGGACCTCTTATGGGATGAAGAATGTTAATAAATTAAATAATTAAAATTACTCGGCCCGAAGGCCCTAGCACTGCGATTAAACCAGAAAAGAACGCAGCCGTGAAAATTTTGAGCTTCACATTGTGTCAAGATTTCTGAATCTTAACATTTTCATGACTATAGAAAAGAACACAGTCATGAAAATCTTGAGCTTCACATATAATTATTTTTTAGGACGACTTCAAACCGTTTGACCTAGAGCTACCAAATTTGACACAGGAACCTCTTATGGGATGAAGAATACCAACACAGAGTCGGTCAGTCTGTCTGTTTGTGCGAATAGTTAGAGGAAGTTAATGTGGCAATGTTTTTTTGCAGTTTTTGAAAATCCCAACAACTTTACCATGCCACCAAAGAAACGGGCAAGTAAGCCCGGAAGCAGGAAAGCTCACAAGAAAGACAATCACGCCTTCAAGTTGACCGTGAACGACATGCAACAGCCAGAGCAAGAGAAAACCTCCAAAAAGACAATCACGTCTTGAAGCTGTCCGAGAAAGTGCAGCAGCTATCAGAGCAAGAGTAACACTGCAAGAAAGACAATCACGTCTTGAAGCTGTCCGAGAAAGTGTAGCAGCTACCAAAGCAAGAGAAACACCCCAAGAAAGACAATCACGCCTTGAAGCTGACCGTGAACGACATGCAACAGCAATGTGAAATTTATCCCGGGTAACGCCGGGTACCTCAGAATAGTTACAGGAAGTTAATGGGGCAATGTTTTTTTGCAGTTTTTGAAAATCCCAACAACTTTATCATGCCACCAAAGAAACGGGCAAGTAAGCCCGGAAGCAGGAAAGCTCACAAGAAAGACAATCACGCCTTGAAGTTGACCGTGAACGACATGCAACAGCCAGAGCAAGAGAAAACCTCCAAAAAGACAATCACGTCTTGAAGCTGTCCGAGAAAGGGTAGCAGCTATCAGAGCAAGAGTAACACTGCAAGAAAGACAATCACGTCTTGAAGCCGTCCGAGAAAGTGTAGCAGCTACCAAAGCAAGAGAAACACCCCAAGAAAGACAATCACGCCTTGAAGCTGACCGTGAACGACATGCAACAGCAATGTGAAATTTATTCCGGGCAACGCTGGGTATCTCAGCTAGTATATATATATATACTGTATATCTCGGTGGTGTAGTGGTTAGCGTCATTGACTACGAATCCATTGGCCCCGGGATCGAGACCCGGTGACGGCAGGCAGCGCGCAGCAAAAACCCAGCTGTTCATCCTTCCACACAATAAATTGGTTGGAAGATAAATGGGTACCCTGGGTAACCTAGTGGTTAAGACGCTGGGCTGCTGGTGTTGCGGGGTTCGGACTCCACATTAAATTGTAGGTCTAAGGTGGAGTGACATACGTGACCTTCGTTAGAATGAACAATTCGGGCGGAAGCAAACCCAAGATTAACCAAGATATATATACCTTTCAACCTTTCAAATGTTCCGTGCGATGATCCCTCATTTCACGAAGGTCAAGCTTGTTGCCCCTCCTCTCGAGTTCGCCTGATGAAGGAGAGTTGGTTTCTTGTGCTCTCCACCTTATATAGCCAGGTACGCCCCACTCATCTGGAATTGTTCTCAACCAGACGTCTAGTTTTCTTCTGAAGATATCCACCGAAACACCGCTCGTGTTCCTTAGTTCCTTGGGAAGCTGGTTAAACAGTCTTGATCTTCCTACAGCAAAACTATTTTCCCTCAGGATTGAGGATGTTCCCTGTCTGACCTTTAATTTGGGAACACGACACATTCTTCCTTTTCTACTTTCCACTGTTGTTTGGGGGTTTATAGGGTTCAAAGTAAGATTAGGGGCTAGTTCCTCCATTATTTTACAAGTGTAAATAATGGTGTACCTCTCTCTTCTTCTTTCCAATGAATATAAGTTTAATTCACGTAACCTTTCCCAGTAATTTAGTTCTTTGCATCCATTGATCTTGGCTGTGAAGCTTCTCTAAATCCCTTCAAGTTGACTAATGTCTTTTTTTTTATATGAGGATGTTAAGACCGAGCAGTATTCCAACTTGGGTATGATCAGTGTTTTCAATAGAGGAATCATTATATCCCTATCCCTTCGTTTCAAGGTTCTCAATGTCTGCCCAGTTCTTCTTTTTGCTCTGTTTATTGCTATCTCATTTTGTATTTCAAATTTCGCATCATCAGTCATTACACCTCTTAAAACTGCTTTAGAATCTCTCTCAATTTCCTGTCCATTTGGGGTATAGTATCCCTATCCCTTCGTTTCAAGGTTCTCAATGTCTGCCCAGTTCTTCTTTTTGCTCTGTTTACTGCTATCTCATTTTGTACTTCAAATTTCGCATCATCAGTCATTACACCTCTTAAAACTGCTTTAGAATCTCTCTGAATTTCCTATCCATTTAGGGTATAGTATTCCATGGATATTAAGTCCTCCCTTTTTCCATACCTTAACAGTTGAAATTTCTCAGTTAAATTTCATATTGTTGTCTTCCGACCACTTGTAGATTCTGTTCATGTCTGTTTTTAGAGATCCTATATCCTCTGGGTTTTTTATTTTTCTATTAATTTTTGTGTCATCGGCAAAGGATGTTACTGTGCTGTCATTGGTAACTTCCTCATCTATATCAGTTAGTAAGATTATGAAGAGTAGTGGTACTGAGCTGAGGACCTCTATATTTCAGGACCTCTATATTCCCATGACCCCTATATTCCCATATGTTTCAGTTTATCTGCTGATTCCATGGTCACACTTGTCGAACGCTTTGGCAAAATCTGTGTATATTACATCATAGTTTTCTTTACTTTCAAGTGCATCAATGATGTTGTTGTAGTGTTCCATTAGTTGTGATAGGCATGATCTTCCTGACCAGAATCCATGTTGGTTATCATTTATTTTTTTTCCGAGTTTTCAAAAAGTCAGAATTTTTCTCTAACTATTCGTTAAAATATTTAATTTTGGCGAGATGAGATGTAAGCGACAATGGCCTCTTGTTTTTGGCTTGGGATCGATCCCATATATATATATATATATATTGGAACGATGTTCGCTCTCTTCAGGATGCTCAGTATTTCTCCCGTGTCTAGTGATCGTCTCCATATTCAATAGAGGGGCTTTACGATTTCATTCTTGCAGTTTTTGCTCAGTGTGGCATTCCATTTGTCCGGGCCTGCCGCCAAGTGTACTTTCAGTCTCCATATAGCTTCTGTATACTTTCCGTATAGTTTGTGAGAACCAAGGCCTACAAGTGTATAAAATTTCCTGAATTTCAATTGAATGGTATGGTGCCCAAGTCAAGACATATAGGGAGAATTAATTTCTATTAATACTGCTTGATTTTCTCTGTTTCAGTTGAGACATGGATGGGAAATTAACGAAAGATGAGCAAGTGAAGCTGGTCTTCATGTACGCAAGAGAAGGAAGCACGTGCCGGAGTGTCGAAGACGAATTTAATCAGCAAAGCCAAGGGAGGTAAAACATTGGTTTCTCAACTGTCAGAAAAGTGATTGAGCAATTTAAAGCCACCGGGAGTGTTCTCAGCCGACCACTTACTGGTCGGCCAAGAATCTCCATGGCGACAATACAGTAGGGTGACAATAAAAATCGAAAGTTGGAGTTTTTTATTGGCCATTTGTTCAATGCTGCTACTACATGAGAAAACAATGTACTGTAAATATTAGGTCATTCAGATAATATTTAAGGGTGTCTCAAGTGAGGTAAATAATTCTCCTTATAACAAAAATTAATTATTCATTACCTAGTAAAAATAAATTAATATTTTTTTAATTAATGTAAATAAACGTTAGTTTTAGTTCATAAGGTTTAAGTGCAGGCGTACTCCAATCGTAATAAGTAAATAATATATTTACTAAATATATTCCAGGGTGTCTTTCATTCAATTGTAGACCACCCATTAATTCTTGCTTTTCCTCAAGCCATACCCTTTTTTCAATGTACCAGGCTGAGACTTCCTATGATCCTCAACAACCTGCAAGAGATGTTGGCGCTGTTCTTCATTCTTCGTAATCTTTGTATTGAAGGCCTGGATCAATGCAATTGCCCTCTCTGCCATGTCATTGACGACTTTTAGTCCTTCAACTATAGTCAAACCAGTCTTGAAATCTTCGTCGTCCGGCCAGGTCTCTGGTTCCTTGGACAAGAAACCATCATTAATTTTTAGAAGTTCAAAGAGAAGCTTTGATCCTTTCGAGGCAAAGTCCGAGAGCTGCTTTGTTGAAATGGAAGAAACAGCAGGTATTGGGGCTCGCTTTGGAGGATCTTCAGCAGCTTCTTTTTCGAGGATTGATCGAGCGATATTCTTTTTCGTCGTTGCATTGATACCTTTATCAAAGAGTGCGAGACCAATCAAGTACTCGCTGAGGTACCATAAGTGACGACCGAGGACACTAAGGCAGGATAGCCCTGTTCAAAAATCAACTTTTTCTTATTTTCATAGGTTTCTGTACTTTTTCCCATGCTTTTTGACATGAAAAGGCCGAAAATCACAACCATTTTGACCTAGGTTGTTGGGAAGCATTGCCGCATGGAGCTTTAAATTTTCTGCCTTGAAATCGGCCAAAAGCACCAGTTCCGGGGTCCCTTGAATCATGTTTTGCACTATAACTTTTTATCTAAACAAGATAGAGCAACAAAATAGGCACCAAATTAAAGTGTTTTTAATCCTCTTTCTAACTTATACAATTATGATAGTCTTGGAACAAGAAATGGCACATTTGTACATACAAAGATTTCAGAAATATCACAAAATTCGTTTTCTCACACTCAAGGCAGACAAGGCGCCTTATTCATGACACAAATTTGAGATTAACATTTTGTCACAAGTCTAATCGATCAAGAAGTGAAAGCATTACATGATGATTAATTTCATAATGACATTTACACAGTCAGTTGCTGAGAGTTTGTTTCTTGAAGCTGTCAAAGCGGCGTCTGTTGAACTCCACAGCTTGAAGGAGATAGTCCCTTTGCTTGGCATCTGTTGTTATGACATTTGCAAAGTCGCTCATCATCTTGACACCACGTTCAGCAATGTCATTCACCGCTTTCAGATTCTTAACATAGTCCAACGCTTTTCTGTAGTCCTCATTCTGTGGCCAAGACGTGACAGGTTCCAGAAGCCACTCGGATCCAATGTTCAGTGTGTCCAGCAGGAAATGTGATTCTGGGCCAATGAGATCAACCAGGGTGGTCTTAGCTGTGACTCTCTGGAATAGAGGCTTTCCTGTTCTGAAGCTGTCTGGCTTCTCAGTGGCATGTAACTGGGCAGCAATGTCGTGCTTCAATGTGTCACTCAATCTACTGCTGAACAGGGCAAATGGCACGACTTCCTGCGTCAGGTACCATTTGTGGTTTTCCATCTTATTAAGTACTGCATCAGCAAGCTCTGGGTCAGTTTTCTTGTACTTCAACATGTCCTGGATTAGACTTAGATCATTCACGGGAGCATCTGCAGCAGACATTGACATCATCCATACAGGAGTGTAGAACAGCGCAAGGAAGGTGTTGAGTCTTTCCAGCTTTGATACAGTGTCTTCGTCGTACTCAAGTTGATCTGCAAACATCAGCATTTTCATGGAGTACAGGTTTCTGGCCATCCATCTGGCCTGATGAATGGCGCCTGGTCGACTCCAGTGAATACCTCGAGGAGGCGTTCCTCCAAGAACAATGACTGTCAGTTCAGCCATTTCCCTGTAGTCGGCTCTTGGAAGCCTTTCTGCTGTTAGAATGTCTTGGAGTATTTCTTCACTGTTCTTCTTCTTTTCCTTCAGCCATTTGCTGTTGATAGCCAGCATCTTTGGGTTTTCCTTGGACAAGTCCGTCCAAACATCCTTCAGATGCTCAAACCAGGGATTATCTGGCCCCTTCACCTTCCCAAACAGCTTCTCCCAAACTGCTCCTACTAGGATTTCCAGGATGTGATGTCGACAGGCCAGATAAAACACCTTTTTGTTCAGCATTTTCTCTAGCAGTTTGGCAGCTCCTCTGTGAACTCCACTGTTACTGGACGTAGTGTCAAAAACAAGGGCAGTAACATTATCCGTAAGTTCCCATGTCTCCAGTAAATCCATTGAAGCCTCAGCCTGAGCTGTGCCAGAAGAATTGTCGATGACAGGTACTCCCAATAACTTTCCTTCAGTGTATGAAGGTGGACCAGACACTAGCACAGCTAAAGTCTCTGAGGTACTTCCAGGTTCACTGCCCAAGACATCTTTGAGCAACTTTCCATCCCAGTGTAAGGCAGCGTACTGTGGGGGTTTTTCACAAAACTTGGACATGTGACTCTGGCTGATATTATACCTGGACAGCATTCTGTTGCGACGTGTTGTTGAGGTTGAGATGACGAAGTTATCCAGATCAGCCCCTCCAGCTTTCAAGGTGGCAGAAACCATGGCAGTAACTTGATTGTCTGATAAACCAAGACGATCAGCTGTATTGCAGATGACATCACATTCCATGACCTTCCTTGGGATGATAGATTCAACTGTTTCATATGCAAGGTCTTGAACCATGGGCCTCCCTGCATTTTCCGGTAAATTCTGAAGATTAAGGAAATACTGGAACGCCTGTCTGTTGGTGGGAAGCTGGGAACCACTGATAAAAGCTGAAGGGTATCCAACCAGGAAAGTTTCAGTGAGATCTGGTAGATGGCCCAGTTGACACCTGCCTGTGGACAGTACGTGGAGGTTCTGAGATATCAACTGTGCGCCCACGGAGCTCCCTCAGCTCCTTGCTTAATGCCATTGTGAAGTTGTAACTTGTAGATGGTTTTCTAGATTCTGATTGAGTTTCTGTTGTTTCCTGAAAAATGATAGATAATTATTATTATTATTATTATCATTATTATTAATTATTATTTATTTATTATTATTATTATTATTATTTATTAATTTTATGCTCTTTCATTTGATACCTAATTTGTTGCTCTATCTTGTTTAGATCAAAAGTTAAAGTGCAAAACATAATTCAAGGGACCCCGGAATTGACGCTTTGGCCGATTTCAAGGCAGAAAATTTAAAGCTCCATGCGGCAATGCTTCCCAACATCCTAGGTCAAAATAGTTGTGATTTTCGGCTTTTTCAGGTCAAAAAGCATGGGAAAATGTACAGAAACCTATGAAAATAAGAAAAAGTTGATTTTTGAACAGGCCTAAAGGCAGGATGCTGAGATCTTTTCATCGTGGTACTTTGCTAGGTCTTGAAGAAGCTTCAAATCGTTCGCGGGAGCAGATGAAGGACTGCTGGCCGTGAACCACGCGCTGACATATAACTCCAGGGCAAAAAATACAAATCGTTTTAAGCCAGACATTTCACGAGTTGTAAGTCTGAACTGATGGGAAAGCAGCAGGATTTTTAATGAATAAATTACTTTTGCCATCCAACGTGCTCGGTGAAGTGCTCCAGGTCGCCGAAACCTAAAGTTAGGTAAATTACCTCCAAGGATTGTAATCGACAACTCCAAGAATTCACGGTAATCATCCCTCGGCTGATGTTTTGTCAGATATAGATTCCAGCAAGCGATCAGTTCTTCTCGATTCTCATTCAGACTCGATGGAAGGTCTGACAGGGTCTTGTACTTATCTTGGCAAATTGTATTCCACGTCTCTTTGAAGCGGGAGATAGGAGGATATCTGGACCAGATGATGGTCCCATGCATTCCATGCACGCCTTCTCAACGACAAGTTCTAGGATGTGATGGCGACATGCAAGGTATAAGAGTCGGCGGCCGAGTTTCTGCTCCAAAATTACGCATGCCCCAGACAAGTAACCAGTATTTGAAGCTGTAGTGTCGAAGCTCATAGCTGATACCTTTTCTGACACATTCCATTCTTTGAGCGCAGCAT
This sequence comes from Bathynomus jamesi, assembly GCA_023014485.1. Taxonomy (NCBI): domain Eukaryota; kingdom Metazoa; phylum Arthropoda; class Malacostraca; order Isopoda; family Cirolanidae; genus Bathynomus; species Bathynomus jamesi. Next base: position 983,300 of record JAJOZX010000411.1, on the reverse strand, counting down.
GTACCACCGAGGCGATGACCTCACCCGTTCCTGATGTCAGCTTAGGTACACCCAAGAGCTTCTCGGTATCAACTCGGGTTACGAAAATGGCTAGTCGGTCACACACCACCTTCATCGTCGTCGTATGCAAAATGAACTTGAAGCACCAAAAGCTGATCATCCAAAGATTGATACACATCATATTATTTAACGATTTATTTATGAAAATTTTAATTTAATGAAATAAATTAATCGATTTGCATAATCTATAGTATGAAATAAAGGAAACAATTCTGTTAAATTATATAATACACTTGCATTCTCGAAACATTTTTGTTTTTGAAGCGTTGTCGAAACTCGTTCATTCTTGAAATTTCTTCCGCGCGACAGTTTCATTCATGTGACTCGAGGCACCCCTAAATGCTTTCCGAATTCCATGAGATTTCGTCTACGGCGTTTCCTCATAGGGTGGCAGCATTGGACAAATGGCCGGCAAATTCTTTTGAATTTCAAATTTTATCCCTATAAGAAGTTGTCACCCTACAATACAGCCTACCACCTAGAGTTGTGTGAGTGGGTGACAAGCCAACATAACATTACCCGTCATATCATGTTCACTGATGAAGCAATGTTTTATCTTATGTAGTGGACACGTTAACCGCCATAACGCTCGCTACTGGTCAGATGAAAACCCTCACTGGACCGATGACAGTCATGTTCAAAATGTTCCACGTGTTATGGTGTGGGCAGTCGTGTTAGGTGATACCTTAATAGAGCCTCTTTTCATAGAGGCCCGTGAACCGGCGAGACATACCTTCAGATGTTTCACACAGTCATTGAACCATTCATTGACAACTTCCACTAAATCAACAAAATGGGTTCTTTCAACACGACGACGTTCCACCACACTTCGCACTCAGAGTTCGTCATTACCTGAATGAATTAGTTAGACAGCGTTGGATTGGACTGCGAGGTCACCGAATCAAACGCCCTTTGATTTCTTTTTGTAGATTCATTCGAAATCCGTCGTTTAGAATGATCGTCCCCGGTCCTTGGAGGAACTGAACTTCTGAAGACTCGAATAACGGCTGAATGTTATCGAGGTTAATGGGTCTCAGTTTGAACGTTTATTATGAATAAACCAACATAATGCGTGAAACAAATTATTTTCCCTATGTCTCCTGACTTTTGGGTCACCCTCTATATTCAAACGACACTGTGATAATGGGCTTTAGTAAAGAACCCAACAAAAATAGGGACCATCTTTTTTTAAACATAGCTGGAATTGAATGCGATGTTGCATACAGTATTAGTGTTCCATTACGGGGTATACACACCGCCAAACTCTGAAGCCCCATTGAGTATCACCAACTATACTGTACATAAGGCTTACAGTAGAAAATAGGGTAATGTTACAAGGTTTATGATAACGGTCTCTTTAGCCTCGTACATTATTAATTTGTTTGAAGGCTTATCAATTAATAATATTGGGTTGAAAAACAAAAACTACTTTTGCCTTGTATTTTAACGTGTGAAAGAAGCTAAATTTAAGAGGCGGTGTTCTCCAGTAAATATTTGGACCAAACTTTTCTCGACATCCCAACTTTGTACTTTTCATCAGTTTTGTGTCAGAATCTTAAAGATTCGTAAGATATGAATTTTAAGACCAATAACCGCACTGAACGAACTTTTTTGGGTTCTGGATAGCGTGATCAGTAGCGGGCTGACTCGGAAACCACGCGACGCTGGTTCGAGTCCTACTAGCTCCAAATTTCCCACTTTACTGCCTTTTCCCTTTCCATATATATATATGCCTCGGTGGTGGAGTGGTTAGCGTCATTGACTACGAATCCATCAGCCCCGGCATCGAGACCCGGTGACGGCAGGCGACGCGCAGCAAAACCCAGCTGTTCATCCTTCCAAACAATAAAGAAATTGGTTGGTAGATAAATGGGTACCCTAGTGGTTAAGACGCTGGGTTGCTGATGGGGCGTCGTTCGGGTTCCAGGTTAAACTGAAGGTCTAAGGTAGAGTGAAAAGCTTGACCTTCGCCGGAATGAACAATTCGGGCAGGAGCAAAAAGCAAGGTTAACCGAGGTTATGTGTATAATCAATCAATGCCCAAGACACTTGTAGTTACAACCGAAGTGGAAGCAAGATGAAAAGTTTAACATTTTTTTGCATAGAGCATCATTCCGCCCATATAGCCATTTCACGGTACAGCAGTTCGCAGCAGCGTTGCCAAGCAAACAGGGGGTCAATGTACCGACGAGGCCTCCGTACGTAGTTCATCACCACTGAAAGCAACAGTGAGTGCTCCGTGTTATCCTAGTTCAAAGCTTATCTAAATCCATAGTCGTTTTCGCACAATTTTCGTTAGTTTGTATCGCAGACACCTCCAGTTATTATCAGTCTAAGTGCATGGTTCTTCAGGAGCATCATGCACCGCAAGTTTGTATTTCCTCTCCATTGAAAGAGCTTGGCAATTTTAGTATACTTATTTCACAATTTCTGTCTAGTCATTCCAGTGTAAATTACTTTGTCTCGTCTATTTGTTATTTTGGTCAATAGGTTTTATCTTCGTCTGTCCTTATATTAAAATATATTTGACCATTGTTTTTTGAGCAATGAAAATAATATTGCTTTCATCTGATTAACGAACATGTACGCATTTTCTATGGAAACATTTTGTACGCAAACCTACCTATATACATATATAGGGTGAACCAAATGTAGGTGGACAGTAAATGATAACGTTTATTTTGAGAATACATATTTAATTTTTTTGTATACTATAATACAAAATAAAATTTAAATAAATTTAGTTATAATATTTAATATAATAAAACACAAACACCATAGTTATAATGAACACCATAGTTATAATATAATATAACACAAACCGTATTCAACCTACTGTCCACCTACTTTTGGTTCACCGTGTATATAAAAGTAAATTTTTTGGGGGGTATATTGTACATACTGCAAAAAGAGTTACATTTACTGCGCTTGTTCGAATCATCTTATAAAGACAAAAACTTATTGGGGAACTACCGTTGTTATGGATACGTTTGCCGTCGGCCTTTCCCTAATGTAGCAGTTATTCAGTGTCAACTTCGTGCAGTCTTCATTGGCATTGTCGCACCCTGTTAAGACGTTACGATACATCTACCACACCAAGCCGTTGGGGGATATAGTATATAAGTGCGACATTGCTACTGATGACGACGTTAAAATAAGTACGAAAGTTATTGCCACACGAGTAGAGTAACATTTTCTCTTTAACTGTGGCATGTGGTCATGTGCTGTGTGAATATGCTCAAATATAATGATGTGGGTTGATTATTTTATTTATAGTAAGTACGACCATACGGCTGGTAGAATGTGGGAAGCGATGAGTCTGACAACTTTCGATCACGCGTTTGCAGTATTTATTCATCTTTCTTTGCACTGCGGCTATAGTATAAGCAATGAAAAACTGGCCAAGTTAGTTTGGTGTAAGAAATTATTTTGAAAGTTAAATAATTATATTACTGAGTACGTTAATTAAATTATCATGGTGCTCTTTCACATAAAATTCAAGGAAAATAGCTCCGAGGTAGCCTCACACCGAATGCTAAGACACGAAGGAAAGGAAGGAATAGTAGCGGTTAACTTGCGCTTCGACTACGATTGTCAAGACAGATTTTAAAAATAGCTTATATTTTATGGGTCTCTCTTATGGGATTTATATTCTTTGCTTTACATCATTTTTTTTCTTTTAATGCACTTCTTTTATTTCAGTTTTAATTAAATGATAATTCGTATTTTGGGCGTCCTTTTGAATTGGGGGCCTGGGCAAAATGCCCGATTCCATCCGCTGTGTGGTTTTGACACCAAGAACTGAGGCTTTTGTGTTCACGAACGAGGGATAAACGGCTCACCAGCATTTAAAGATGGATCATTTTCGCTTTGAAGAAGAACACTGAGATATGCAAGTATATATGATATTTTGGCCTATATATATGTGTGTTTGTGTGTGGATTGCTGGAACAAGATCATTTTCAAGGATGAGAAAACATTCACTTCCACAAACCATTCTACGAATTCATTATTGGAAAATGAACAACACGCTATACAATACAGAAAATATAATGGAAAAAGTTAGAAGTGGGGCGCCCGGTCAGGGCGAATATCTGAGGATGAATTTGTTGGCATGGTGTCTGAGAAAGTTTAGGACAGACTAAATTTAACACTGAACAGCATGTAAAAATGCTGCAGGAAGTTATGCTGCGTGCATTTGAGGACAAGCTTTCTACTTTGGTATGAAAGGCATGCCGAAAGGTATGGAAATCCAAATTACGCATCACGCTCTGGAATTCTCCTTTTCCAGCCCCGTCGATCCAATTCCTTCGTCGGTTTGACACATGGTCTTTTATTGGTCTGAGCACTTCTTCTGTTCCAAACTTTACACTCTGAAGGTGCTCTTGTAATCGAGGCTGAGTACCACAGCTGGAGGGACCTTTACAGTTCCCGTCCTCCTACCTGGAGTGGGAGTTCAACCACGCTTGAACCATAATCCTTAACTGTGTACACCGCTTAATGCAAAACTCCCACAATTTGTATTGCCCGTGATTCCGGTTGGACATCCCGATTAGCATTGATATCGAACTTCCCATTTCGCATTGTTCCAATATAATTTGGAAGCCTTAGCCCGAATAGGCCGACAGTATTCTGAATGAATCTTCACATAATAATTGTACATTTCTTAGGTTACTATTTAGGCCCTACCTCCTTGCTTTTATAGCTGACATCCATTTTCGAAGTAGCTAGCTAGCTATTTACCCATTTCCTTGAATATATGAACGAATGTTACTATTTTGATTTACACACACACACTAAGTACGTAACAAAAGTAGGATAAATGAAACTGACTGAATATCTAAGACAAATCAGCATCTGAAAAATATTTAAAGTTAACACAATTACTATATATGTTACTTAATGTTATTTTTAAAAGAGGCCGTTAAGAAATGCGAATATTAAAAATGAACATATCGGGGGAGGGGAGAAATATTTTATGGGACTATTATTAACAACAAATTCACTGTATACATTTGGTCCAAAACACGAAATTTTTGTAACTCGTCAAACTTTTTTTAAATTTTAATTTACAGCTGTCCTGAATGATAAGGCCTTAATTAAACAGCGAACTACGCAGCTGAATACAGAAATTTCAGATTATATTTTAAAAATTTCTGAAGTGAATGAAGAAATAATTTTGGTGACCCTTGGTAGCCTAGTAAGATTTACTGTAATAGTGTAATACTTCATACACACATTAGGATAATCCATAATTTTACGAACGCATCAAAATGACGTACCATTTTTAAAATAGAACAAACATTTTGTTTAGGGTCCTTCAGTAACACGGACTAACAGGAGGCAAGCAGTGTTGGTACAAAGAATATTCAGTATTCATGACTGCGTCAGTGATAGTCTGGTGTTAAACTTCTTAAATTTCAAAAGGTAACTAGGTTATTATTCGTTTTTTGACCCAGTCACACCCAGCTATAACAGCAATATATATTGAATAACCAATCAAAACTGAATAAGAAAATATATATATTATCTTGTGCAAATTTGTATAAAATGTTTTTTTATTAAAATATATTTCCTATTTTTGGTGTTTTTTCAATATATTATATATATATATATATAATATATATATATATATATATATATATATATACCCGCAAGGGGGTTCTAAGCTCGTGCTCTTGAGTGCTCTTTGTGCTCGTTTGTACGTGCTTGTTCCTGGAGGTTTCACGTGCGCCCTCCCGGCCCTAGCACCCAAGGATGATGGGGCTCGACCCTGCAGTCCTTGTCATCCTTGGTCTTTTTCCACTTCGACTGTCCCCTCCACCCTTTCTTTTTCCTCTGTCTTTCCTCTCACTTTTTCTTTGTTTTTCCGCTGAGATATGCCCTTTAAATAGAGGCGAATCGGTTCTTCCCGAACTAAAAAAAAAAAAATAAAAAAAATATATATATATATATATATATATATATATATATATACATACACTATTTGGTGAATATTTCTTATTTTTGGTGATTCTGGCTACTTCTGCGTAATTCAATTTGTCCTGTTTTACAAGTAAATCATTTTTAGCAATTTTTCGTCAGTTCAGTTTGGTTTTTTTGTGACGAAGTATGACGTGTCAGTTATGCATACCTGATTTTGAAGACGTGATCCGCCATATTGCCCTCGATGAAGATGAGAGTTTAGACCTTTTTTTCAATCACAGAATAATTAAGACATCCGTGACCTGCCCTAAATGCAATAGTGCTTGTATTTTAAGAAAAGACCAGAAGGTCTTTACTTGCCGTAAAAAAAATCCTAAAAATAACCATATGTCATTTCAGTTTAAGGGCACGCGAAATTTAGCGGACTACCCATGCAAGGTTGGCACATGTTATTACATTATTTGTATAATTTAGGACTCGGCAGGGGTGCAGTGCCAATTTTATAGGTGCCGGAGCTCTGGTGGGCCTGACAAAAGCCTGCCATTTCCTATCCTGTTTCTATATATGCCACACGATGACTAAGTATTTCGTGTTTGCACTCGCTCACTAAACTGTTGATAATTAATGGAGACAATTTTTTTGTTGCTTGTTATGGTAATTCCTCCAAACTTCCTCTTGCAGAGGTGCCGGAGCGGCGCTCCGGTGAGCTCCGGCAGCACTGCACCCCTGGGTCTCGGGGGTACGGGGGCGGAGCCCCCGTAAAGATCACGCATCACAAATTGATCGGTCCTAATGTTTTGCAGACAGTTCAGTACGTGACACCAGTTAGGTCAACTGTACGCCCTTGATGATTGGTTATGTTACGTCATGATATTTTCATTTAAATTCATTAGTTTAAACGAAAATGACGAGTGCAAACTTTCCTGGTTAATTTTGAGGTGTTTTGTATGAAACTGCCATCCGTTTCCTGTGCAAATGCGTAGTTTTCAAGATGACGATATCTCGAAAACTACGCATTTGCACAGGAAACGGATGGCAGATTCGTGCAGAACACCTCAAAATTGACCAGAAAAGTTTGCTCTCATTATAAAAAGAGACTGGGTCAAAAAACGAATAATTACCGGTAACTATATGTATATATATATATATATATATATATATATACAGGGTGTCCCATAAGTCCGGCATCATAGGAGAAATTCATATTTTTCTATTTCTACAAACCATAATTCATATGCTCGGGATGCTAATTTCCCGTCCACCATTCTGTTCAGTGACAAAGCTGTTTTTTATGGAAATGGTGAGATAAATCGACAGAACACCCGCTACTGGTCTCAAAACAACCCTCACTGGTATACCTCTTCAAAGGAATAAGGTGCATCTCGGGTGATGGTATGGTGTGGCATTTGGAAGGATCGCATCATAGGCCCCCTCTTTTTCGATGAACATGTCACTGAACGCATCTACTACGTATGCTCAAGGAAGAAGCATTTCCCAGTGTCTTGAACTAAGAAGGAAATTTCTCAACATGGTTCCAGCAAGACGGCACTCCTGCACATTACAGCACCCAAGTAAGGGAATACCTGTACCAACAATTCCCTGGTTATTGGATCGGACGTCGAGGGCCTGTGGAATGGCCAGCTAGAAGCCCGGATCTCACGCCACTAGATTTTTATCTCTGGGGCCACTTGAAAGCGCTGGTATACACAGAGAAAATTAGGAGTGTTGAACATTTGCGGCAGCGCATTATTGGGGCATGTAACACCATTACTCCTGACATCATTCACCGTGTGCTTGCTGACTGGGTATCACGTCTGAATTTGTGTACTGAAAACAATGGTGGACATATTGAGCACGTTCTGTAAATAAAAGCTTTTGTTTTGCCTTCTTTTATTATTTTTCCTATGATGCCGGATTTATGGGACACCCTGTATATATGATAAAAACGAAGACAGAGTAAAAGTCATTATATTTGGCTGCAGCCGACGTTTCGGGCAACTCTACCCATTTTCAAGGCCTAATAAATAAAGGTATTATTAAAGTATTACACCTGCGAAAAATGCTCTGTATGAATTGGTCCACAATTAACCCACCCCTTATATCTCCAGTCTATACTATAGAGTAGATCAAGTCTAGCCTAGAGGGGTCAGCCTAGAGATTCCGGAAATGGTCCAGAGCGGGCAGATAAATTGAGGTCCACAGTAGGATTCCTCACAAGAATTAGGTTAGGGCAATCTACCTTCACCTTTGTTAAGCTATGAGTTGATGCTGGGTCTTAGGCCACAATGTAGGCCTAACTTGTCTGACCCAGCTTAATTTAATGAGATTAACTTTGGTGTAAAAACTCAATTAGTCACTTACTTTTTGTTATCGGAGTGTCTCCCTTCTCCGGTTATGTTTTCGAGAGCGCACTTTGCTGGTACGTCCTCTCGCCCCGTTCTTCGTTTTCGTTCTCCCTTTGTTCTCCTCTTCGCGGGGCTTCTTGTACCAGCGTTGTCTTGGTTTATTCCTCGGTTGGTTGAGCGGTAATGTATCCTTATTACCGAGCACGCTCCTCCCACACAGTATATAAATACTAGTGTGGAGAATAACTCTGGTGAGCAACCAATTGGTTTCATCCACCCAGTTATTGACATAAAAGGAATTTAATGATTGTTAGATTAACTACCTACCTACTCAGTGAACCATTTTCGTTACCTCCCAACTACCCACTCATCAGTTTTCCATATACTGGGGGCCCCGGGAGATAAAAATTTTGGTGTCATTGTCACCAATTTTTGTCTGAGTGTAGACTAGCTAACTATTTAACTGTAAATGCCTGTTAATCTGATTAACACTGCCTATCCTCACCTTCTCATGGAGAAGGTGTAGCATTTAATTAGAAGAGAAAATATACATCCATAGGATGAAACTGTCTATGGTCTTTACCATAAGAAAAGGAAAAATGAAAGTTAGAAGATAAAATTACAATTCCCCAGCATCTATTTTTTGTTGTAAAAATAGTCGCGCTTTTAATGCTGTTTGTCGCTGAGGTCTTGTGTCTGTCAATGTTGTAGTAGGATGCGTTACCACTCCTACTGTCAAAGGAATAGTTACTGGAAGTTCAGTGTCTCCAGTTGTTACTGTCAGTGGAGAAGGTTCTCCAAAGTCCATTGTTTTGGGTCCAGACTCTAAAGGGTACAAAAGAGAAATGTCTCTTGTTGTGTCACCCGTTGAAGTCCTTAATTTGACCACTCTTGTTACCCCATCTGCCCTGGTCTGAGTTCTGAAACTCTAGCCAGAGGCCAGTTTTGTCTTGGAGTACTGTCATGTGTGAGAACAAGGTCCCCTACCTTAATTGTGTCAGACCAATCCTTCTTAGTCATTTGTTTATGTCTCTCCCTTAGACCCATCAAGTACTCATTTTTCCACTGTTTAATGAAATGAGCTTTAACTCTAGTTAAATGTTGTAACTTAGTCTGGAGCTCATCATGTCGTTGAGTCCAGTTTGGGTCTTCTGAAGAGTCTATATGTAGTCCGGCAGGAGACTAACTTGTTCTCCCCGAATCAAATGATTTGGAGTTAATGGTTCTGGGTCATTAATGTTGTCACTCACATAAGTGAGTGGCCTATTGTTAATGATGTTCTCAATCTCAGCCAGGAGAGTGAGTAACCCAAATAAGTGTATCTGTTTTTTGCCAATTGCTTTCTTCAAGCAATTCTTTACTGTTTGTATATTCCTCTCCCAGATAGAACCATACCAAGGAGAGGCAACTGGAATATACTTCCACTTTATGTTTTTGATTTTGTATATATAATTGTGTGATTTCATTGCTTAACAAGTCGTGGATGACTTGTTCACCAGCTTTGAAATATGTAGCATTGTCAGTCCAAACTGTCTTGGGTACTGAATGTCGTGCACAGAATCTCTTAAAGACAGCAACAAAGGATTCTGCTGTTAGGTCCTCCACAACATCCAAATAAACAGCTCGTGAGGCTGCACATGTAAACAGTACAATGTACATTTTTTGTTCCGTGTCACCCACCCCTACAGTCAATGCTCCTGTATAGTCAATGCCTACAGTCTCAAAGGGTCTGTTGAGAGTAACTCTCTCCTCTGGCAAAGCAGGAGGATTTGGTTTCCTATAGGGCCTAGCATGAATACGCCTACATGTGACACACTCACTCAGGACTGTTTTAACAGTGATCCTTCCCTTGGGTATCCAATAAGTTTTTCTTAATGTAGTTAGTGTCTGTGGTACCCCCATATGATATACATCATTGTGTATTTTTCTGATGATTAATGTTGTCAAATAGCTAAATCTAGGTAAAAGGATTGGATTTTTGCTTTGTATGACAGTTTTGATTTGTCTAATCTCCCTTTACACCTTAGAAGGCCTTCCTCATCTCTGAACAAGTTTAGATCCACAACTACTGATGGTACAGGTTCTTTTGTTTGTTTCCCATTAGTTAAGAATTCTAACTCTTTATTGTACTCTTTTTGTTGGGCTTGGCCTATCCAGTATTGGGTTGCAACCTCTGTATAATTATGATTATTTTTATTTAGCTGTTTGTTAATTGTAGCTAAACAGTTGTGAGCAAACCTCAAACAGTAGGCTGTCACCCTAACAAGTTTGTTGAAATCAGAATACTTTTCATAATTAGTGATTGGTTCAACCTTTTCATTTGAAAAGATTAAATTTAATGTCAAGTTAACTTGTTCCACAGGCCATTGGTCTGTATTACAGAGCCACTTAGGTCCCATAAACCAAGTTTTGTTTGACTTCAACAACTTGTAGGATAAACCTCTGGTCAGAAAGTCTGCTGGATTCTGTTTAGTTGGAACATAGTGAAAGTTTACTTGTAGGCTTTCATTAGCGTCAGCTATTTCTTTAGCCTATTTCTTACAAAGATATTCTTACTATTAATGCTATCATTCCGTATCCAGGCAAGACAATCTGACTGTCAAGCCAGACGTGGATATTAGTTATGAACACATCATAGTAAGCATCCTTAAGCAATGAAATGGTTTTTAATGGCTAATGTAGCAGCCAATAGTTCCAATTGAGGTATGGTTCGGGTAGGTTTGAGAGGTGCAACTTTCCCTTTTGCATAAATTAGATGACTTTCTGTAGGGCTTACAAGATACGCACAGCACCCATAAGCTTGTGTGCTTGCATCAGCAAACACATGAAGCCTCTGGGGCTTATCCCTAAACCCACAGCACCTTTGAATTTTAATGTTCTGCACTTTGTTAAATCAGTAGCTAACTTCTTCCAAGATTTTTGATTTTCATTTGTTATTGGATCATCCCACCCAACATTTGTCCTCCAAATTTCTTGGAGGAGAATCTTTGATTTTATTGTTGAAGGCAGGAATAGACCCATAGGATCAAAAATTTTGGAAGCCTCTGATAATATTTGTCTTTTAGTATTTGCTTCCTCATCAAGTTTAAAACCTTTAGTACAGATTGAATCATGACTGTTAGAAGTTGCATCCAAATACCAGTTCATACCTAAAGTTTTAACTCTGTCTGATGGCTCAGTAAGACCATTATTATCTTTTAAAATCTTTTTGTTTAAATCCTCATTATTTGAAATCCACTCTCTAAGTTCAAAGTTACCTTGTTGCATAATGTTTTGAGAGTGTTCATAGACTTCAGATAATTCAGATTTTGTTGTCGTTGAGCCTATTAGATTGTCTACGTAAAAATGTTCCTTAAGGAAGTTCAATGTTAGAGAGTTATTAAACTGGTTTAAATGATGTTTAATTGTCAATGCTAATAGGCTAGGTGAGCAATTGGCTCCAAACAACACAACATTAAATCTATAGGTTATGAACCCTTTATTCAAATCAAATGGATCCTTGAACCATAAGAACCTAAGTTGGTTCTTATCATATTCATTTTTAAGATTTATTCTCAAAAATGCCTTCGAAATGTCACTTTGTACAGCATATTTGTCTAACCTGAACCTCAGTAAGATCTTCACAAGGTCAGAAATGAGATTAGGACCCTCAATCAAGCAATCATTCAAGCTGTGTTTATCACTGTCTTTGAGGCTACAATTATATACTACTCTAAGTTTTGTTGTTGGGGCATCTTGTCGATAAACCCCCCTATGGGTTAAATAATGACAACCATCTTTTTTAAAAGGGTTATCTGTTACTTCTTCAATGAAGCCTTTCTGTAGCTGTTCTTTGAAGACATTATTATATATTTTTACATTATTTTCTTGTTTGAGTTTTTTCATTACTTTATATAAATGTCCTTTAGCTACTTTGAGATTATCTCTTAAAGTTGGACAATTTATTTTCCAAGGTAACTCAATAAAATAACTATTGTCTTTACACTGAATGGTGTCTTCAAATCTTTCTACCATTAACTGATCTTCTGAAGTTTGATGTGTGTCATGTATACCCACAGATTCTAGTAACCATAAAGTTTGAATTGCCTCATCCAAAGTTTCATTTGATAATGATGAATTAATGTTCTCAGTTGAGATAATATTATTCAAAGTGTTGCTATTCTTACAGGTGTTATGTAGGACTGAGTTGAGGCACATAGTATTTGTTGGTCATGCACTGTTTTGGTTTAGGTCTAGGTTGTAGTCTGATAGGTCACCCAAAGGGGCTATCCCTGATGGAGTCTGAATAGCTATACCATTACCTATCTCTACTATGCCCTTATGAATAAGATTAATATAATCTGCCCCTATTAGCATTTCAATGTTAGCTATTGTGTTGTTAGTGATATGTCTATCAGCTATTTTGTAGTGTTTTTTCAAATGATTTATGGTTTGTTCTAGTTTGGGTATAACCAGTTTGTTTTGTCCTACTTTAGAAATAATAACTGCTTCAATTTTCTTGAATTTACTTTCTAAATGTAGTTCCAGGTCAATTGTCTTATAGCTATTTTTGTCCGAGTTATCCTTAACAAAGGACGCAATATTGAAGTTTTGTTCATTCGGGTTTGGTGTCAAACCCAATTTATTAACTAAATTTTTTGAAACAAATGTTTGTTGAGAACAACAGTCTATAAGACATCTCACTGGAGTGGTACTACCCTCACTATTCACTAAGTCCAAAGTAATAGTTGGTAAAAGAATCTCAGTGTTTCTTGTTACATTGTTTGAACAAGCAGAATGTCCCATGAAAGTGGCATTTTCTTGATTACCTTTGTTTGGGGGAGGTATCTTTTGAGTTTGAGTACTATTATTTGGACACTTTGGTGAATCACACATTGATGAGACATGTCGTAAACTTTTACAAAACTTACACTTGAATCTTAACCTAGATTTACAGTCTTTCTTATAATGTCCCTGGCCAGTACACTTTTTACACAGGTTCAACTGTTCACATCTTTTAGCCCTTTGGTTAAAATCTGAATATTTGTCACACCCAGTACTACTGTGTTCATTACTTGCACAAAATTTGCAATATGGTGTGTAAGTTGAGGCAGCAGTTACATTAAAGTTCTGTAATGTAGGTGTTCGTGTTTTGTAGTTGGTCACATTTGATTCTACAGTATCAAGTTTTGTCTGTTTGGCTGTAGCTAGTTGGTCTCTGGGAACAGTCTTTGGTTTATCCATAGTCTGGGTCTTATGTGTTGGAAAATCTCTCAAGTTGTAATTAGTTAGGATATTGGGGAAGTGTTGTCTTATTTGTGTTAAATTAGGATAATTTTCTCCCGTCTTTAGAATTAAATTATCTTTAACCCTCGAAGGAAGGCACCTAAGTACTATGCTTTGTATAAGCCAAGATGAAGTTTTAATATCTATCTCATTGCTAACCAGTTGTCCTATAATAGCTTCTAATTTTGTATAAAAATTTTCCATATCACTATGGTTATCTTTTATGGGTGCAAATTCAAAAATTTGTTGAGATAATTCATATATAATCACATCTTTATTAACGTAATTACGTTTTAAAAGATCAATAGCTACTTCATATGAATCCCCTACGGCTGGTAAATAGGCTATCAGGTTATAGGCTGGGCCTTTAAGAGAACTAGTTAAGTAACTAAACTTTTCAACAGTTGAAATATAAGGTTTATTACCTATTAAATTCTCAAATTTGTCAATGAAAGATGGGAATTGTACCGTGTCCCCTTCAAATGTTGGTATTTGCAAAATGGGTAACTGAGCCCTCAATTCTTGTGACTCAGGATTTTGCATGCCACTTAAATTTTGTTGAAGGTTAGCCCTACTTTGATTAAAATCAGAATTAGGTTTTTTTGGTGTTAAGTCAGTCAACCGAGACCGTAGTTCCCTTATTTGCTGTTCAATTGAGCTTACCTGATCATCATCATCAGCGTAAAGGTCTATCAATTGTTCTTCAGCCATTTCGGATTCAACTAACTCTGAAATACTCTCATTAATGGCTATTATTTCCTCCTTTTTAATTTCTAATTTAATAATTACACTCTCTATATTTTTCTTACCTGGTTGTGTAATATTGTTAAAAGTGTTCACAGCCTTTGTAACAGCTCCCAACTTTGCCCCCCTTTTCTTTTTTAACTTTTTCAATTCCGCACTGTCCATGTCTAAGTCAAATTGTTTAACTGGGGATCGTAATAAAATATAGGACAAGAAGAAATTACCAGAGAAGAGAGAGCACAGACAAAACAGTCAAGTTCAAATTTGGTTTAATCCCCCCAAGTACTTGTGTGTCACTCAGGTCTAAGCTTATAAGAGAATGAGACTCCTTTAATGTAAATGTTTCCTAGTTAGGCCCTAGGTTGTAGACCTAATTAGGCTTGCTCAGGTTAGGCTTAGGCTAGACCATTTAGCCTAATTCTGCAATTTTGTTAAGTAAGCTTAAGGTTTGTAAATTCCCCACACGGGCCACCAATGCGAAAAATGCTCTGTATGAATTGGTCCACAATTAACCCACCCCTTATATCTCCAGTCTATACTATAGAGTAGATCAAGTCTAGCCTAGAGGGGTCAGCCTAGAGATTCCGGAATGGTCCAGAGCGGGCAGATAAATTGAGGTCCACAGTAGGATTCCTCACAAGAATTAGGTTAGGGCAATCTACCTTCACCTTTGTTAAGCTATGAGTTGATGCTGGGTCTTAGGCCACAATGTAGGCCTAACTTGTCTGACCCAGCTTAATTTAATGAGATTAACTTTGGTGTAAAAACTCAATTAGTCACTTACTTTTTGTTATCGGAGTGTCTCCCTTCTCCGGTTATGTTTTCGAGAGCGCACTTTGCTGGTACGTCCTCTCGCCCCGTTCTTCGTTTTCGTTCTCCCTTTGTTCTCCTCTTCGCGGGGCTTCTTGTACCAGCGTTGTCTTGGTTTTATTCCTCGGTTGGTTGAGCGGTAATGTATCCTTATTACCGAGCACGCTCCTCCCACCAGTATATAAATACTAGTGTGGAGAATAACTCTGGTGAGCAACCAATTGGTTTCATCCACCCAGTTATTGACATAAAAGGAATTTAATGATTGTTAGATTAACTACCTACCTACTCAGTGAACCATTTTCGTTACCTCCCAACTACCCACTCATCAGTTTTCCATAACACCCGTCTAACGTCCAGCAATTATTATATGTTCATTAAGTAGATTTTTTAATTCTAAGACATTTTCCTTCGATAGCGTTTCCGTCGCAAATGCTTCGTTTTCGAGATATAAACATTTTTTTGGTGTGTATCTAGTGTGCGTTCGTACGCTCGTTTGTGTGACCGTTACATGTCTGCCCAATCACTGCGCTCCATCCATTTCGAATTTGAATTACTTTGCTACCGGAATGGAACATTTATTCCACTCATTCAGAAGTAAATTAGGCCTGGCTCTGTGATTTATAGTGATTCCTATAAGAATCCCCCCTGCGATGAGCTGTTCTGTTGTTTATTTGTTTACCTGCCGTGGGTGTTCCCAGGGGAACTACGTTGGCAGTACAGTTCGTTCTTTGCAGGCGAGATTTTGCTCCCATATGGGTATTAGTCATAGGACAGGGAAAGTTTTGTCAAAAAAGGAACAGTCTACTATTAGATGTCATTCTATCAAGTGTAAGGTTGACATTTCTGTTAACAATTTTAAAATTCTTAAATCATTAAAATGTCCGTCCTCCCTCCATATTTACGAATCTTTGTGTATTCAATTTTTGAACTCTAGTTTAAATATTGATTCTAGCTGTTACCCCCTTTATATTAATTAGAATAACTACACACTAAATTTTCCCTTGTGACCCTGTCTCCTTTTCGCTTCAGTTTTTTTGTGGCTGTCAAGTGAGCATGGTATGTTGGTTTACTCTTGATTTTTCGTTTAACTTTTTATTAGTAAAGTTCTTTTAACACTTTCACGTTTGAATGTCTTTAGTTTTAAGTTTTATTTTTATTACTGGTATATTTTTGTCATTTATATAATTTTTACTTTCGATTTGATTTTGGCTTATGCCTGTTTCTGCTTTGTAATTTTATTTTTATTCTTGAACAGTTTTAATTTTGTACTCGATTAGTTTTAGCTCTCGACATTTATATATTTTTTTGTCATGTATTAATTTTAGCTTTTATTTATTAGGCCTTGAAAATGGGTAGAGTTGCCCGAAACGTCGGCTGCAGCCAAATATGACTTTTTTGCTCTACGTCTTCGTTTTTATCCTAAATGTAAAACTATGATACGTCTCCTTAGGAGGGATCCTATTTCATATATACGGGGCTCCAATAAACCTTAGCCCCCCCGCCCATGGCCTAAACCATTAGAGGTACAGTAAAACTAAACATACCTTACAAAAGATAATTTAATCCTGCATTTAATGAGAAACAATTAAAACTTGGTGTTCCCGCCATTGGCTTCCAAGACAGTCTGAATTCGCTTTGGGTAGCTTGCCAAAAGTGACGTGAATAGATCTTGATCGTTACGCAAATTTGCTAAAACAGTTTAAATGTGTTGCGTCATTGTATCCTTCGAAAATCGATTTGCTGCAGGTTCTTGAAACAAGAGACATTCAACCTTGTCCTTTATAACTGATCCAATGTGTTCACAGACGTTCAGGTCAGGAGAATTTCCTGGCCATTCTTCATTTCCAAAGAAATCGATCGCATGGTTCCGCAACAACTGTTGAGTGGCTAATGCCTTAAAGCAGGGGGCCTTATCGTGCAGAAGTGTGACCTGATCGACATCCATAACATTGTTTGGATTTCTTAGAAAAGGAATGACATGTTGGGATAGAATAATATCACGAAAATACTGTCCATCCCAACTCTGACCATTTGGTTTCAGCACCCACATGAGCTTCTTTGCAGTGAACAAAACAAACACACCAACACAGTCTGGACTTTTTAATAATTCGCGATAATGTTCATTGTCATCGATTTCATCTGGTGTTGTGGCCCACATCGATCATTTTGGTAGTTAGGCCGACGTGTTACGTAAACAAAAAATTCATCGGAGACAGCTAAATGCATGAAATCATCCACATCCCAATCTTCAAGATAATGGGCAAACCACATTCTGTCATCGATGTTAAGTTGAGTTTTTCTTGGCTTTGGAAGTTCATGCCAAGGCTTTAAACCTTGCCTATGACGGTACAGTCGAATGATCTCACCACTAACGATCTTTCCTCTCAACACTTCGATCTCTCTAGAAAGTTTAGCACAGCTGTTTTTGCGCTTACGCGTACCGCTTTCAATGATGTCCTTTGTTTCCTGAGAGAGTGGCAAATTTTTGGTTGTATCCATTTCACATTCATCCAAAGTTTTATTCCAATTTCTTTTGACGAAGTCCTCACTTCTTCGCAACTTTTTGGCAACCCATGAACGTGTTATAAAGGTGGCTCCAGCATCACGAGCTTCCCGAAATGTTATTGCTCGTATGCGATCTATCACACGTTGCCTCTCCGAATCACCAATTAATTGAGAAGCCATTATATTATCACTTTATCAGCTAGAGTAATTTTAATACCTGCAATAAATAAAGAATTTTATATATTTTTATAATCGCTAAAAACTATTTCGATATAAGTAAATATGTAAGCTGCAAATGGGGGGGGCCAAGGTTTTTTGGAACCCCTTATATATATATCCCTCCGCCTGTGGCCACTTTGTCGTGGTGGGTGGGCTTCCGTGTTGACCCAGTGGGCTACATTGGCGGAGGCTTAGCCCCCGGAAGGGTCACCCATGCCGGACAGGCTACTGGGGAGACCGAGGTAAGTGCCACTAAAGTCTTTGGCTCCCAGTACGGGTCGCCAGTGTGTCCTCCGGAGGTGACGCCCTTAGGGCGTCACTGTGTTGGATGGTTGGGTGTCTGGGCCGGTAGGATTCGGGGGTTGGGGTCTTTGCGCCGTTTGGGGGCAAACTTTCGCATCACGGGGCCCCGTTTTTAAACCGACGGTGTGTCCCCTGAGGACGAGTTACCCCGCCCCCTGCGGTTTGCGTTCGGCCTCCCTTTCTCACCGGTAGGCAGTTTCTTGCGGCCCCTGGGTCCATTTTTCTTAATCTAATAACGTATGGATACTTCTACGTCTTGCCCTAGAACTCGGGTGGTGAGCGACCAGGTCCCCGAGTCTTCTACCACTGGAAGACCACGTCGTGAGGGGGTCGCTCCTCCTCTGGCTACGAAACACTCGCATTCTCCTCCCTCGTCACCGAACATGCCTTTGGACACGCCTCCTCTAGAGCAGGGGTCCCACCCCAGCCAGCTACGGGCAAGACAACAGGGTCCACGAAAGCCTCGCCCCGAAAACCAGGCCTCTCGCTCTCTCCGTATGCCCTTCACCTGTCATCGACCCTCCTCTCCACGGAGAGCCCCGTGACGGACGGGGAAGTCGGCTCCTACGTCCGTCCTATCGACCACGAGATGTCCCACCAGTCTCACTTCGAACCCAACAGCTCCCTATCCCTACCCAGTGTTCACAAATTTTTAGTTATTCGCCCTACTTCTGGGTCCCCACCGTCCAACTCTGAAAGGACAGTTCAGGCGATCCGCACGCGCAGCACCTCTAGCCGTTATGACGTCCGACCACAGAAGGACGGTTCTCTCCTTATAAAATCGTGAACAGCGGCAGAAACGAATGCCCTACTCTCCCTCACAGAAGTCCTCCGATGCTCGGTGACCGATTCCCCTCACCCTCGCCTGAACCAGAGTCAGGGCACTATCTTCGCTACTCGTTGATTGATGATACCCGAGAACGAGTTATTAGAAGACCTCACATCCCAGGGTGTCATTAAGGTTTATCGATTCACGTCTCGTCAAGGATGTACCGCCTCCCCCAACCCGCGCCTCCTCCTCACGTTCGACACCCTAGTCCCTCCCGGTCGTGTTGTGTGGGGCATGGAAGACCGCGCGTCATGCGAATTCTCGGTCCACGTCAATTCAGTATGTCGACAGCCACAACTATGCGTACGTTGCGGGGACATTGCCCACGCAGAACGATGTCCCAACTCGCCTAAATGCTCAAACTGCGCTTTAAGTTTGAGGAGGAGGTCCGGGCCCTGCGGGTGGTGGACTTCATCAGCCTCTAGGAGGCGCGAGACAGGGTGCGGAGTCGGGAGGTGAGGCCGGGGGTCTCTTATGCTGTAGCTCTCCGCTCAGTTCCCTCGACTCGCCGTCCGGATCCGCCACTCAAACCCCCATCGATTATTAATTCCCCTTCCCAATCGGGCACCACGCCGGACCCGTAGCCGACTGTCCCCCTACCATGCCTACCCACCATGAATCTCCAAAGCTACACACTTCCTAGACCTCTGGAATCGGGACTCTCATTTCCCGTCTCCCAGGAACCCCGCTTTCACCACTCTGAGAACTCACCCAAACCTAACGCCCCGGGTAAATCAACGAGGCGGAGACGCCGGAGTGAGTCTCCAGACTCACCGACCATCCAACAAGCCTTCCTCTCTTCTCCGAAATCTAAAAGGAAAACTCGAGCACCTACACCCTTAACCTCGCCTACGATGACCCTCTTACCCTCGCACTCACCCCTGCAGAAGTTGACAATCGTTGCTAACGTGCACGAGCCACCACCTAGGGCGAGACACGGGGCAGATCACCCCACATCCGAGGATCCAGTGGACGCGGCACTGGCACGCCTACGTTGTGTGATCAGAGTATCCTCGGCCGCACCCTCGAGCCTCATAGATCTACCCTTACCCCCTGGTGCCATCTCCACCCCACCACGGGAGCACCCTGGCTCATCCCCTTGTACCACCATTGACCCGGCCCCTCTCATATCTCCGGCTC
This sequence comes from Bathynomus jamesi, assembly GCA_023014485.1. Taxonomy (NCBI): domain Eukaryota; kingdom Metazoa; phylum Arthropoda; class Malacostraca; order Isopoda; family Cirolanidae; genus Bathynomus; species Bathynomus jamesi. Next base: position 963,152 of record JAJOZX010000411.1, on the reverse strand, counting down.
TTCCCTCATCGGCCACGCGGACTTTGTCCTCTCCCCCACCCGCCCGGTTTTACTGGTACCCCCTGTCGTCACCCCGGGTGTCCCGAGAAACCACAGACAAACAGGTGCCAATTTGGACAACGGAACCCTTCCCCGTTGCATGACCACTGTACCCCGCCTCGAGACTCCTCACCCTCTGAGCCCACGACGGTCCCCGGGCTGCCGCGATCCACGTCTCCGGTCCCGTTCTGTCGACTCGGCCCCACAGTCCCCGAAGGGGTTTGCAGGTCAGCCGATTCCTTCCTTAGTGAACGGCAGGTGACCCGACAGGCCCCCGACTTACCCCGCGCCATCATGGACTTCGATCTTCATCCACAGTCTAACTCCCTAGCACGTTCACCCTCTCCACTTCTCCCTCGTCCAACAATGAACCCTCCGAAAGCGACGATCTTACAATGGAACTGTAGGGGAATCTTCGCAAATTACGAAGGCCTAAATTCCCTGATTGCCTCTGCTCGTCCGGTGTCTGTCTCCAACAGCTAATCCTGGGGACCAGACCGATACCCTGCCCTACCGGATATTCTAGCGCTACCTCTCCGTCTCCTACCTGCACACGAAGGGGGGGCTGCCATCCTCGTCCACCGTACAGTCTCCTTTCACAATCTCCCTATTAGATCCCCGTTACAAGTGGTTGCTGCCAGGATTTTCTTGGACAAGCAATACACAATCTGCTCGATCTACCTCCCCCCTCACTCCCAAGTTTCCCGCGATGACCTGGTTGAGGTTGTTCAACATCTCCCCAGGCCCTTCCTACTCTTGGGCGATTTCAGTAGTCACCACCCCTTGTGCGGTGATACGACCTCCACTTTTGTGGCTCCGACCCTGATTACCCTCATGGCTGAACTCTCCTTTGAGTGCCTCAACGACGGCTCTCCCACACACTACCACCAGATGCACCCCCGTCCTGTATAGATCTATCGTTCATCTCGACGGACGGTCTCCTGGACTTCATCTGGCAAGTACTTCGGGATGACCACGGCAGTGACCACTTCCCTGTTTGCCTCGCACTAAATCGGTACCGGAGAAGTGGAAAACGGCCAGAGTTAATTGGTCACTTTTCCGGGACAACACTTCCACACGTTGTACGACGGCCCACTTTCCATCCTCCGATGAATGCATTGCGTACTTTGAGGCGACTGTTGTCGCAGCTGCAAGCACCAGCATTCCACGATCTTCTGCCTAACCCCGAGCCCGACGAGTACCCTGGTGGAACCCAGAGTGCGCGGAGGCCACTCGTGCCAAGAAGAGGGCTACCCGACGATTTTATCGTACGCGAACCCCTACCCATCGAATGGAGATGCAGCGGACCAGAGCCGTTGCTCGCCGTGTGATGAAGAAAGCGCGCCGAGCTTCCTGGCGTACCTTTGTATCAGGTATCACCTCCCCTACACCATCGGCTACCATCTGGAAGAAGAGAGACGACACGCCCCCTCCCGACCTCCAAACTAATGACAGGCTTTTCTATGAACCTAGGTTAGTGGCGAATCTTCTAGCATCTACCTTCGCTGCTGTCTCCTCCACAGACAGCCCCCACGCGCTGGCCCCTAGCAAGAACTACTTACCATCCCTGCAACTCCTACAATCGGCTGTTCACTATGCAAGAGCTACAGGTGGCACTGGCCTCTAGACGATCTCCTTCCGCTGGCCCAGACGGCATTCCCTACTGTTTGATCCAACACATCCATCCTACAATGCAACTGCTCCTCCTAGATCTCTACAACCGTATATGGAAAGAGGCCCACTTAATACCAGTCCCCAAACCCGGCAAAGACCCAACTAATTATAGACCAATCGCATTAACATGCTGTGCCTGTAAAATCTTCGAGAAAATGATCGCCGCGCGACTCTCCTTTCTCCTTGAAAACACTGACTCCCTCCCGGCTACCCACTCTGACTTTAGACAGTTCCGCTCCACTACAGACCCACTCCTGCTCCTCAGCAGATATATACAGAACGCCTTCACAGGGTTGTCACTCTAAAATTTTGAAATAAAGCCAAAATTCTCACAAAAATAAAGCTTTTTAAAGCCCTAGTTTCATTCAATATATACCTATATTAAAACATGTATATATGCAGAAATATTAATATATTGCATCATTTTTTTATATTTTTTATAAACCCCTACAAACAGGCCGGATGAAATTGAAGCTAACTTATTCCTTATACTCTTTAGATAAAAAATTATTTCAAAATTAATTACAAATGCAATGAGCCACACTGTCATCTTATAACTTTAATTTCAAAATTTTGAATCTAAAGAGAACGTGACAAAAGAATTACTAATCATAGGCCTATTGTAACCACAACTTATTCTCATACTAAACACTGTAAATAGAATAAAAAATGCATAGTATTTCCAAATTTATTGTTAAACACTTGACAGTAAAATCTCAATAAAGCTCACATGACCAATTAAAGCCCTTTTAAAGCCTTTTTTGTAAAATCAGAAATTTAAAGCTTTTAAAAGCTTTTAAAGCCCTAGTGGCAACCCTGCGCCTTCAATAGGGAACAGTTTGTCCTGTCCACTTTCTTCGACATCCAGAAGGCCTACGACACCACCCATCGACGTATAATCCTGTCAGCTCCTAAATTTGGGTTTCGTCGGAGCCCTGCCGACCTTCATCAGGGGTTTCCTCTTCTTCCGGACCTTTCAAGTACGGGTGAGCTCAGTCCTCTCTGACACCTTTGAGCAAGAGGACGGGGACCAACAGAGGAGCATCCTCAGTGTCATATGCTTTTCACTGGTAATGAACACAATAGCAACATCCCTTCCACTCACCGTCCGTTCCTCCATCTACGCAGACGACCTTGCGATATGGTTCGCGGGGCAGGAACTACTCGTCGTCCAACGACAAATTCAGCTCGCCATCCATCGGGTGGAGGTGGGCGACATCAGTTGGTTTCCGCCTATCCACCTCTAAAACCAAAAATATGGTCTTCAGCAGAAGATCCACAGCCATACCTGCCCCCTCGTTCACGCTATACAGCTAGCCCATCGAAGTGGTGTCCACCGCGCGGTTTCTGAGCTTGACTTTCGACCGAAGGTTCAACTGGGTTCCCACCTCAGGCACCTGAAACACACTCCAGCGTCCCCTCGCTCTCCTCGACCACTTTTCCCACACTATGTGGGGCGCTGACCGACGCTCGCTCGCTCCGTCTTTACACCTCCGTGGTCCAGTCAAAGCTGGACTATGGGAGTGTTGTATACAGGTGCCTCCAACAATTCCCTCCGAATCTTGGACCCAGTACTTAACAAGGACCTCCGCCTCTCCACCGGTGCCTTCCGATCCTCCCAGCTTCCAGCCTTCAAGCAGAATGTAACTACCTCTCTCACCCACCGACGAGGTCTGCAGAGGCTACCCTCGTCACTTCTGTGCGCGGCGATTTTAGAACTTCCGCTCTTTCTTGGATCTTTCCAACAAGCCCCCCTCCTTCAGTCACCCCCATCTCGTATCATATCCATCCTCCCAGGCTCCTCACCCCTATGAAGTCTTGCAGGGACTTTTGTGCCCTGCCGAAAGCTACTACGACCGTTACAATATACAGGTCGCTCTTCCAGGAACACGTAACCCGATACCTGGACGCTGTCCCCACCTATACGGATGGTTCCCGATCAGAGGATGGTGCGGCTGCCTCAGCGGTGATCGTGACCCAGCCGCTCTCTAGAGCCGTTCCCCTTCCTCATGAGGCCTGTCTTTTCAGCAGAACTCCGCAAATCTGGAAGCCCTCGGCATTATAAGCACCCACTCCGCCAACTCCTATGTCATCTACTCAGATTCCCAAAGCGCACTGCTCTCCCTTGAAAAATTTAACCCGCCTCACCCACTTCTCCGCACCATCCAACACACCTTCCACTCCTTAACGGCATCCCAGCACAAGACGGTCACCTCCTGCTGGGTCCCGGCACATGTTGGTATCCGGAGTAATACTCATTGCCAGTCTCCACCCGGCCCCTCCCTTTCACGGTTTCTTTCCCCCGACTCTCCGCTCCCACTTCCGTTGCATCTGGCAACGGGATTGGGACCAGTCTATAAACAACAAACTCCAGCGGATAAAACCACACTTTGGATATTGGGCTTCCTCGTTCCATAGGTCCCGTCATAAAGAAGTGGCTCTAGCCCGTCTCTGCCTAAGGCACACACGACGTGCACACAGTCACCTTGTGGCTAAATTGCCAGCCCCGCTCTGCCCCCCACCTGCCATACCCCCGATCACCGTCGTCCACCACCTGATCGAATGCCCGAATCTGTCTGACCTCCGCCACAGCTGTTTCCCCTCCCTGTCCCGCATCCCCACGTCCGAACGTCTCCAGTCCATACTCGCCGAAGGACCCCACTTCTCAGCGGAAGTAATTTTCTCAAACCTCACCCTCTCTCAACTACTTCACCGAATCTAAATTCATACAACCCCTCCCACATATTCAATAACTGAACTTCTCATCCCCCTCAGTCTCATACTTCCATCCCAGCGACACTACCCACCCTCTCTCTCGCTGAGATATGTATCACTCTAGGTACGAATCGGCGGTTAAGCAACTAATAAATAAATAAATAAATAAATATATTTTTTTTTTTTTTTTAAGTTCAGGAAGAACCGATTCGCCTCTATTTAAAAGGGCATATCTCAGCGGAAAAACAAAGAAAAAGTGAGAGGAAAGACAGAGGAAAAAGAAAGGGTGGAGGGGACAGTCGAAGTGGAAAAAGACCAAGGATGACAAGGACTGCAGGGTCGAGCCCCATCATCCTTGGGTGCTAGGGCCGGGAGGGCGCACGTGAAACCTCCAGGAACAAGCACGTACAAACGAGCACAAAGAGCACTCAAGAGCACGAGCTTAGAACCCCCTTGCGGGGATATATATATATATATATATAAAAATATATATATATAAATATATATATATAAATATATATATATATATATATATGTGGGATTGTTTAACCTCCTTCGCAACATTTAAGGTCATATGATGGAAGGGACCTACAGCTTTACGTGGGATCGGAACCACGGGTCGCTACATAATCTGGGCGCAGAGGACGGTCTCCCATCCAACTACTACCCAGACCCAATGTTGCTTAACTTCGCTGACCTTCGGGAAGCGGTGTTACGACATCGGCCACGACGTAGGCCGGGGAAAAAAAAAATTAATATATATATATATATATATATGGTGTACATAAAGTCAGGATCTATTTTTGTGAAGCACTTGGAAATTATATGGAATTCAATCATAAAATGATAAAGTGGTAACATTTATTAAATAATTAAGAGTAGGATTCGACGTGACGCCCATCAGTATCCCTGCACAGCTCAAATCGTTCCGCAGCATTTCTAAACACATTCTGGAGCATTTGCGGGGTTATGTTATCTGCAGCAGTTCGTATACGTAAGTTTTCAAGACTCGTAATCTTCGTCTGATAGACGTGCGATTTGATAAAGCCCATGCAAAGAAATCTAAAGGGGTTAAATCTGGTGATCTCGCTGGCCAAGGTCTGTTGCTTCCGCGTCCGATCCAGCGATTTGGAAAACGTCCATTTAGATAATCCTGAACAATTTTGGCATAGTGACAAGGAGCACCATCATGTTGATAGACGACGGGGATAGGATTGTTAGTACCGTCGTCTATCAACATGATGGTGCTCCTTGTCACTACGCCAAAATTGTTCAGGATTATCTAAATGGACGTTTTCCAAATCGCTGGATCGGACGCGGAAGCAACAGACCTTGGCCAGCGAGATCACCAGATTTAACCCCTTTAGATTTCTTTGCATGGGGCTTTATCAAATCGCACGTCTATCAGACGAAGATTACGAGTCTTGAAAACTTACGTATACGAACTGCTGCAGATAACATAACCCCGCAAATGCTCCAGAATGTGTTCAGAAATGCTGCGGAACGATTTGAGCTGTGCAGGGATACTGATGGGCGTCACGTCGAATCCTACTCTTAATTATTTAATAAATGTTACCACTTTATCATTTTATGATTGAATTTCATGTAATTTCCAAGTGCTTCACAAAAATAGATCCTGACTTTATGTACACCCTGTATATGTGTGTGTGTATATAAAATGCACGAACACGCACCATTTTATTTTATATAAAAATGCTTCCATCAGGATTCGAACCCACCACCTTTTAAGTAGAAAGTAAGGTCGCTGACCATTACGCTACAAGGTAAAAGCATTGCGTGTTCCTCGGGTGTTCAGATATACACCGAGTTGTAATAACTAACCACCTCTTATCGTAATGGTGAGCGCCCTGTCCTTCTATTCAAGATGTGCTGCACACATACTTTGCATAATAAAAAATAGGCGCATGTTTCTACTGCTTACTATGACAAGAAATCTTACACGAGAGGCACCGAATTTTTTTGGTAACGCGCATTATTTCGCAGTAAAGAAATATTCAACTTAATGAAGACGACTGGTCAATTAAACACACTAATTTCGATGCGATACACTGAACGGTGAAATGATGATCTATTAAAATTCTAAGCTTATAGTGAATGGAGAACTTTCCTCCCTTCACGTAAACGTGACTATTCAAGAAAATGGAAACTTTTTTTATTTGCTCAACAAAATTCGAAGCTTCACAATACTCAAACACCCCTCAACGCCTTGCCTCAACATAAATTTATAAAAATAAATGAATCCTTCCAAAACGAGACCTTATGATTTAATTAGCATCCGCAACACAAATTAAACAGGAAAATAAGAGTCAGGCCAGATGCTAAAATATTTATGAGTTATACATCTTCATAAAAATATAAATTTCTCAGAAATACGAACCTTTTGTTTTTAAATCTAATTCACCTTAAATATTCAAGTAATCTAGCAGTCCAAAATCAAACATGGAATAGTTAAAAGTCTACGAGGCATCGCATTACTGTAGTTAGGAGCGAATGCAACACCACCAACTTTGTGAAACTACTTAAAAAATTCAGGCCTTGGAACACCGCGTTTCGCGTTTCTTACCACCACTACGACCAATTGGTCAATTCTCTTCATACTTTATTTTTAATATGCATTCAGACCAGTGAAAACTAACAACTTAATAAAAAAAAAACCACTCGATTTAACTGAATTCTTGAGGTTTACGTTTTTCACATACGATTTACTTTCACCTTCATTACACTACACTTCTTTATTATCAGAGTTTTACACTCTCTTCAAACAACTGACATTCTATGCTTCCTTTCTGTTCACATCAAATGACTGTCGGTCCGTCAGACCATCGAGTGGTCTAACAGTTCCCAGTTTGCAACGTCCAAAATTTCATTTGACAAAGAAGCAGTTATGTAGAAGCATCTTGACTTAATAACTATATCGTCATCATGTGGCAGAAACACTTCAACGACTTTCATATTCCATCGTTATGCAGCGTTTCAGCAAACCACAAATCAAACGGTACACGCATCTTAACATCGAAGGTGGCCTAGCGAGTTAGAACTACACTAAAAGGTAATCATAAACCCAGCTGCAATATTCTTTCATTAAGTTACTGTCCTTTAACTTTCAGTGGCCAGCTGAATGAGATTACATATTGATAAGAGTTCCTCTCACTTGTCTCTTGGGTTCGATCTCCGGAGACGTTATGGGTTCTAACTTCCTCTTCTGAATCCCTTTCCGTTCCAACTGTTTTTCGATAATCCGAGCATTGTTAGCATAAGAATCGGCAACTTCACGCTGAAAGAAAATGAAATAGTTAAAATCAGTGTTTGAATTACAAACTTATATGATTGACTGCATAACTGGATACAAAAGGACGAACAAAAGACATGTTAAAAGAAAGGGAGGTGATATGGTAAAGCTGTTTTACGACTTACAATAGTCAATTAAATTAACGTTCTAATGAAAGTATCGTAATTCCTTGAGGCCCAGTTTTTCTCTTCTACATTTGACATGTGGAGTGCGTTATCACCAACATGTGGATGTGTAGCTTTTTTGGTAAATTAAACTATACAACTATTATATGAGTATAATATTACAAAATTGTGATCTCTTGAGTGTTACAAAGACAAGAAGAAGCCTCAAAGACCTTCCCAGTCAACTCTGGGAGGGTCCTGTTATTAATAGTGATGTAAAAAAACCGTTTTTTTTTTGTCGTTTTTTTTTTGTTTTTTTTTGTTTTTTTTAATAATTAATATAGATATTGCCAATTTAATTATAAGGTATACTTTTGCAATGATATATATTATAAAAATAAATAAATAAATAATAAAATAGGCCATATGGTACCAGTATAGAATGTCCTTTTCAGCCTATTTACAGAAAAAACTGGCCTCTTTCTTGCACTGAAAGTCTTGTATCTTGAGATCCATTAAACTTGCGAGAACACTGGCTGGGAGCTGACTGCCCATTGTCCAACCTTCCCAGGACTCTCCCATCCATGCCTCGGATTTTGAATCTCCCACTTAACTATCCTTTAGACCCGCGATGACATATTCCCCCCCCCCCCACGAGACCATCCATATATATATATATACATACACCCATATACTATATACTAATATATACATAAATACTTATATACACATTTATATCTATTGTATACCCCATACACATGCATACATCCAGAATTCCAGATACATACGCATGCATACTCACATATATACCTACACAAACTCATACACCTCTATTTCGCCCTTTCATTACCTCCGAGATCATTTAGCACATACAGTAATATCCATACAGCCAAAAGAAACCAATTAAGCACAGACAGAGCAGCAAAGCTAGTATTTATATCCCAAAATGCAAAATTCCAAGAAAGTGAAGTAAAACATGGTGCTACATTGGCTTCGTCAACATCCAAATCTGCAATAAATACCAGTACCTGTGATATTGAAACTATTTGCTTTAATCAATCTAGTGATAATGATTCTTCAATGGAAATAGAATCAGATAATGAAAGTTAAACAGCATTAGGTTAACACAAAGGTTAAAGAAAGAGATGATATTTATATTTTTTTTATTTTTCTATTTGGAATATATATATATATATATATATATATATATATATATATATATATATATATATATATATATATATATATATATATATACACTGGTATTCTTGCCAATCACAATTATATCTATTGTTTTATACCAGTATTATGGATATTATACCAGTACCTGTGATATTGAAACTAGCATATATGCTCTACCCAATCTACTGTAGTGATGATTCTTCCATGGAAATGTAGGTTAACAAAAAGGTTCAAAAAAAGGTGAATATTTTCCTTTTCTATCTGGAATATATATACTGGTACTCTTGCCAATCACAATTATGTATATTGTTTGAAACGAGGAAGAATGTTTTATGTTCTAGTTAAAAAATATATATACATATAAAAAATGAGGGTTTGTTTTTCCTTTCTATTATATACTTTTTGCGTGTTCAATTTTTCTAAAAGATCACTATATAGTATATATACTAGGTATAACCGTATAAGCATGGTAGTATAGTAAATTATAGGTAATACTAATATACTTATTAGATTAAAGGAAAAAAAATATGGAATAAGTTTAAAACAATAAAAAACAAAAAAAAAAGACTACCTTCGTTTTAAACAAAAAAAACGACAAAAAAAACAAAAAAAACGACACAATAAAAACGACTCACATCACTAGTTATTAAACTAGCTAATTTTTCCTTTAATTATTCTAGCAGTAGTAGGAAACTGTATAGAAAAGTATAAGGCTCTCCCCCCACCCTCCGCTCCCTCCCTGCCAGGGGCAGTTAGAGAAAAAAAATTGAAGAAAATACCTTGACCCTGGAAAAGTAGCGAAGGAAATTTTACAGGAAAGTGGAGAATATATAAGATAGCTCTATAATTACGCATGCACACAGAGAAACCGCGCAGGCGAACTCCTGCAGAGTTACGTTATGTTTAAGACTTAAACCATGAGAGTATCCAGTACTTTGTCCAGCCTATTTTTAAACACATTTACACTTTCGCTTGAAACAACCTCTGAGGGAAGTTGGTTCCAGATATTAACTATTTTATAGAAGAAATTGCCACAGACAGACGTCCTAAATGTCTTTAGTTCCAGTTTAAACCCATTATTTCTTGTTGGATTGGCATTAAGTGAGAATAAATTCCTGTAATACCCTGTCTATTCCATTGAGCATCTTGAAGACTTCAATAAGCTGACCGCGCAACCAACTCATCTCTCAGGTAAACAGATTTAGACGCTCCAATCTCCGCTGGTAGTTTTGCGTTCTCACTGAAGGGATCAATTTTGTAGCCCTTGCTTGTACCTTTTCTAACCTTTCTATATCCTTCTTAAGGGACGGAGACCAAAACTGCGCACAATATTCCAGTTGAGGTCTGACTAGTGAATTATAAAGAGACATTACAGTCTCCTTGTTCCTAAACTGAAACTGTCTTTTAATATAACCTAATATTTTTAAGGCCCTCTTTTCAACTTCTGCATAGTGCTTCGACGGTTTCAGATCATTACTGATATAAACTCAAGTCTTTCTCTAGATCGGTCTCACTCAAGTTCTTTCTCAAGAAAGAGTAATCGGTCTTCGGGTTTTTATAACCCATGTGCATTACCTTACATTTGTTGAATGGCATCTGCCAAGTAGCAGACCATTCTCCCAACCTGTCAAAATCATTTTGAAGCGTTCTTACGCCCTCATCATTACCTACACTACTTCCTAATTTCGTATCGTCTGCAAATTTGGAAATTGTACTTAGGAACCCAACGTTTATATCGTTAATATAGATGATGAAAAGTAAAGGACCCAGAACGGAATCCTGTGGGGACACCACTAGTGACGTGGGAGACAAACAGAGACAGAGAATATACCCCCCCCCCCCAACTTTCATTACTTAAAAATTGCTAATCTAACCAGCTCAGAGCTTCATAATAAAAAAAGAATAAACAGTATTTACAACTATTATTCCATTGTTACTTGGACTAATGCTGTGCTAAGATAAATAAAACGTTTCTAAGAGCATTGAACTTGAATCCTACAGGATTCCCATGTCACTTACCGCTTCAATTTCATCTTCCTCTTCATCAATAGTAGAAACGGTAACAGAGGAGAACTTTCCCATGTTTCTGGTGTGTCTTGTAATCATTACTTTGGTGTCTTTGCTACTGGCATCCACCACTTGCTCTTTCACAGACGCCCCTCCGCTGCTCACCACAGACCCTTTCCAAATAAATGACATATTCAACAAGCCTCCCACAAATCACACGTTTATTTTAACTAAAAATAGAAAAAGTGTGCATAAACACTAATGACAACTACACCAGATTCAAAATTCATCCGCGGTATGACATCAAAATTGTAGATATCGTTAATGTTCATGTAAATACTTTAAGTTTAGAAGGGGAAAATACATAAATAAATTTTTAAAAAAAGGTTACTTCTTGACATGGGAAGGAGGAGAGTACGGTAAAAATTGGAATCAGATGGACATGATATTGATATGTTTGAAGGTGTGCAATGTCGGGCAACCAAGCTTATCCCTAACCTAGGAAGATTGGAATACAAAAAAATTAAATGAACTGGGTATGTTTAATTTTGAGACACATTGTGTAAGGGGAGATATGATACAGATGTTTAAAATGTTTTCAGATTTGGATAATTTAGATGCAAGTAACTTTTTCTCAGAGGCTGATGGAAAAACTTTCTCTGAGAAACTAACTAACTCTCTCAATATATATATACATATATATTAGGGTGTCCCAGCCTCACATGTGAAAATAAAATTTTGCAAGAGTCAAATCGCACACCCCTTTAATTAATTACACTTGAAGAAAGGAAAAAATGGGCGAAATTTCATTGGCCTATTAGGAGGGGAAGGGTCCCCTCATTGACCTTGTTTATTCGACCCTGTATGAACAAACGTAAATGCTCAGCATTAATCATTCTAGAATGGAAGAATGAAATGTAAATTCTTTCTAATGACTAAATTAAAGGAAATGGAAATTCTTTCTAATGGCACATTTCATTTCGGGGGACAGAGGATCTTTTTGTCTGCTGAGGGGAACTGCTGGCGGTGGTATTCGACGATTTGGTACACGAGCTGCCGTTCCTCCTCGTTTTTTGTCAGGCCCTCGTTGAAATCTTCCGCCAGTTTCACCGCCCGTTCTGCCGCGTCGTTCACAGACTTCAACGATGGTGCACATCCTTCGAGATCTTTGGAACCGGCAGCTTCAGGCAATGAAAAAGGTTTTGAGTCCTTTTCGTGACCAAGGTGCTCAAATCCGACCGTCTCACGGTCAAGACGCTCTTTCCCTCCAGCCGACGCAGATCTTTTGGGTTTTCGGTCTTCTTGTGCAGGTTTTGGAGCATGGCCGTCTTCTCTGCATCGGTGGTTTTGGAGGAGAACATAGCGAGTCCGGCTAAATCTTCGCTTAGGTACCAGAGGTGGCCCCGGAATTTCGTCAATGCGGCGGTACCTACATCATGATCCACCGCCTTGTACCGCTCTAGGTCCTCCAACAGCTCCAGGTCATTGACGGGCGCGTCCGCCGTCAATGGAGCCTCGAACCACCTCTGGAGGTAGATGGTGACGGCAAAGACGTTTATCCTGCGTAGTGACCGGACCTCGTGAGCGGTCAGGTGGAATTGGCTTCGGAAGATGAACATCTTAAGACAGTAAATGCCTTTGGCCATCCACCTGGCCCGGTGGTATGCTCCAGGACGATTGTACCGGAGATCTCGTTTGCCATGACCATCGAGGAAGACCAGAGCGAGGATCAGGAACTCCCCGTAATCGTCTCTTGGGTGGCCAACTTCAAGCTGGTCTTCAATGAAGTGGACAATCTGCTCTTTTTTCAACGCCACCCATTCCGAAAGGATGTCGCTTGGGCCATCGCCGTTGAACGGAGAAGCCTGCTTCTGGTCGATGAACTCCCATTGGGATTTGAAGCGAGCGAACAGCGCAATTTCGGGGCCAGAAGACCTGAAGAACAGGTCAAAGACTGAGGTGATTACCAATTCCATCATGTGGTGTCTGCAAGCCAGGAAAAGAACGCGGCGGTCCATTTGGTCCTGGATAATCGTACAAGCGCCGCTGTGAATACCGGTATTCGCCGCTGTTGTGTCGAAGCAAAGACCGGCAATCCATGGTTGAACTTGCGGCCAATCGTCCAGCACCTTCAGAACAGCTCCAGCCATCCGCTGTCCCGTGCTATCAGGGATTTTTGGGATCGCCAACAACTTCTCAAGATTCTTCCCGCTGACCAGCACTGGTATGCGATCCGATTTCCCTCCATCCGAATCAGGGAGGAGTTTGCCATCAAAGTGGACGACAAGCGGCGTATCAGGATTGAACTCGGTCTTGATTCGGCTGCCAAGTTCTTCCTGGACTTCTGCCGTGAACGGTGAAGACTTGATTTGGACAAGGTGACCGAGGATAACTCAACTCCCGCGGCAGCGAGTGCTAGAGCCACAATGTGCATCGCTTGGCGTACTGAGGTTCCAGTTCGATCCAGGGCTGCAGCAAAATTGGGATATTGGATGATCCTCCTTGCCGACACTTGGCCGTCCTTGGGAGCGGATCGAGGAGCCGAAGGACCAGGAGAGGAATATTGGACATCATCATTGGATGCTTCGGCCATGGACTCCGAAGAAGAAGAAGACCCACTTTTCACCGTTCCTTTTGCTTGCAGTGAGTCCATCTCTTCGCGGCTTTTCTTCTTCCTCTTCTCTTCAGCTGCTCGGCGTTTCTCCCGCTCCGCTGCCCTGCGAGCAAACTCCAGGTCCTCTCCTCCGATGTACATCTTTCGCACGGTTCGCTGGTCATTCAGAAAGTCTCGATCTTCGGGGACTTTGATGAGTTTCATGGCGTTGGCATGAGCTGTTTCGAACAGTGTATTCAGGTTGGCTTGGAATCCCTTTTCCCGCTCCAGTTGCTTCTCTCCCCCACGGTTTCTGTTTCTGGCAACCTTCTTGTAGTCCGTGGAGAGGGCCTTGATCCTCTCGACGCACTTGGGCTTGTGGGAGGTCGGAATAGATGCCCGAGCCCACACCGCCATAACCTCATCAGCTACCACATTGGCAGCTTCCGCCGTGGACGTTTTTTTTCTTCCGAGTGAAGAACAACAGACGTCGAAGAACATCTCCCACTGTCGGGAGTTGACACAGCGTTTCCAGGGTTCATTTCGCAACACCCCCACCAACCACACAGTCTTCTGCTTTCTTGTATCCATAACCTGAAAAGAAATATGCTACAATTAGTATAAGGTAGAGAGTAGCCGTTCAGCAATAGTTACACATGGTTTGAGGGGACCCTTAAAATTAAAGAACACAAATGAAATTCATCTTGCTGGCATGTTTTCACGAGTGGAAGAAATTAGGGGGATGTGCATGACAAACTTCAGGAACGAAAAAAATTGGGACACTCTAATATATATACATATATATACACATATGGGATGAATTTCACAATAAAACACGTGAAATGAATGAATGCTGCAAACCCACACGGAAAAAGAAAAATGATTCCAAGGCCTTTCGTGTAGCTTTGAATACACGAAAGGCCTTGGAATCGTTTTTCTTTTTCCTTGTGGGTTTGCAGCATATATACACACATATATATATATATGATGAATAAAACCACGAAGGAAATATTTTTCACGTGTTACTTTCGTGAAATAATTTTCATATATATATATATATGATTGACGTCACAAACAGAATCCTTCCTCTTGCAGTATTGATTAAAGTAAAAATTTTGATGAATTCAGCTTAACTATCACACATGATTCAAAGTTTGGATAAGAGGTACCCAAAATTACATTAGCAGAAGTTAGGGAACTAAATACAGTATTTCTTTAATAGGACAAGTATTAACTTCAAATTACCTTTACAATGAAAGTTAAATGAGGAGCTGTAGCATGCCTATAAAATAGCAACAGACCACATTTTCTGCATTTGCTTCTCTCCTGTCTTTCAATACCATCTGATCTTCTAAGAAAAACGGCTTCATCAGGGTCACAAATAAGTTTATGAGCATGTCTATTTCCATCAATTACTCTTGCCCCATCACGAGGCCTTAATGGCAGCTTTTCAAGGGGACAATCTGAAATAACATTTTACAAAGAATCACAAATAAGATGACAGACAATTAATTTACCAAGATTTCATGCTGATTTATTGATTTTCCTAAGCTATTCATTATGAGTAATGAACTTCACTAACTAACACATTTGGTACCATAGCCCTATGACAAGTTTAAGTAGTTACCCTATTTATTTAAGGATGTACTGATGAACAGGCTACTAAAACTCTGTCTTCAAAACTCAAAAATTAAAAGCCTACACCAAATAATGAAAAACGGGTTATTTATTTTCACAAACCCTTAATTATTTATAGCTACCTACTGGCCTGGGTAAACTTGTCTTTATTTTAAAAATTCTTTGAGACACTTTTTTTTTTAATTTTGTCTTTATTTGGGCTACTTTTCATATTAAAGCTCGAAAAATTGAGAATAAGTGAAATATATATTAATTATGCATCCTAAAATACCACCAGCATAGAAAACTTAATTTAAAATAAAGTGCTAATGTTAGGCTACAGCAAAAGTAAAAAAAAGACATCTCAATAAGTGAATATGAATATCTACGAGACTAGTTAGATTTCCCAACCCACTAAATTGCAATAATGCTGTACAGACAATTCCAATTTGCTTGTTATTCATTAATTAACAAAGAAATCTATTTAGGACTAAGTGCAGATCTATTACACAGTACTTTACTATTATACACCAAGGGTGTTTTTAACCCTAGAACTTGTTTAGTTGCACAGTTCAGGGCCGTAACTAGGGTTTAGAAATTAGTGAGGTCCAGATTTTTTTCAAGCGCGGCGGGATGAGCAAAATTCAGACCAAAATGACATCTACAAACACAACCCAAGCTATACACTAAACACAAAACGCTCGACGCTCCCTCTTTTCAAAAGAAAAGTGGTAATATGCGTTTCATACATGGAGAATGGTTCAGTCTTTTTTTTTTTAGGAAATAATTACCGAGGTCCGGACCTTGGTGACCTCATAGGTAGTTACAGCCATGGTTGCACTACAATAAAAAGATATATTATAAAATTAAAATGAGCATTACAGTATATTTCAAATAAATTTTGTATGTTAATAGTACTGTATTTCAGGATGCATAATTAATACACATTAGGCTTATTTTATATTTTCCTAACCTTTAATGAAAAGTAATAAGAAACAGATAGGGCCCTAAACCATATGACCTATGCAGTATATTCATCTATTAACATGCTGTGCCAACAGGGTAGATTGGTTTAAACCACATTTTTTTTTGCTTTCTGATGGGGATTTTTTTTTTTTTTTTTTTTTAATGTAGCTACTTGCTTTTTTTTATTAGTTTTTAATGATATTTTAATGCTTAGTATGAATGTAAATCAATGATAATTTCATACATGAAACCTAATATTGTGCTTATTTTTTAATTATGGTTGTCACACTGTCAACAATCAACATCATAAAAAAAAATGTCTGGACTTTCAGCTAAGGTATTTTACTATTTGTCAATGAAAATCCTGACAAAAAAGATTATCCCAACCACTATTAAAGTATCAATTACACAGAAAAATGAGAAATTTAGTTCACCATTGCACCAAATAGGGTTGGTTGGTATTTTACTAAATAATTTTTATTTACCTATATACAGTGCCCGCGAAAAGTATCCGATCACTCAAGAAAATACAATATTTTCCCTTGATATTCAGAGACACGTAATTCACTTTCTATTTGTTCTAGCGACATCTGGTAACTTTGAGGTTGCTCGCTGATATGAGAGCTATCCAAGCATTCTCAAATTAGTGTTCTGGTAGCCTTCGTTGCGGGTGGCTGTCTCAAATTTGTCAGATTTCACTGTTTGTGTAAATTTCTTGATTTTTTTTTTTTTTACAGAAAGTGGTGTAAATAAAATTTATATATAATGTGTGCTAAAAAACAACTTAAGAGTGATTGTCGAGGTGCTATTGTTGCTTTGCATGCATGTGGGAAATCACAGAGACAGATAGCTAAGGAATTAAACATATCCCAAAGTACCGTTAATTTATGGGTTTCACGGGCTAAGAACAATGGTGGCCTAACCATGCCAGTCCCTAAAAAACGATCTGGCAGACCGAGAAAAACAAATTCGCGAACAGACAAACTTATGAAACGTTTAGTATTGAAAAACCCAACAATAACTGCGAAAGAAATAAAATTTAATATGAATAATTTGTTATCTGGTGTTTCTGAACGAACTATCCAGGAGCAGCTCCAAAAAGAACTCGGATTACCATCTCGCCATGCTGCTAAGAAACCGTTCATTAATGAAAAAATGCGTAAAAAACGTGTCGCATTTTGTAAAAAATACATTCATTGGACTGTTGATGACTGGAAGGTTTTATTTAGCGATGAGTCGACATTTTTGACATTCAGAAGTTGTCCAAAAAAGGTTCGCCGGCCTATTGGCTCAAATAGGATGGACCCTAAATACACCCTAAAGACAATGAAACACCCTCCAAGTGTGATGGTTTGGGGTTGTTTCGGTTACTATGGGCGTGGAAACTTATATTTTCTTCCGAAGAACACAACTATGAATGGTGCACGGTATTTAGCAATGCTACAGGATAAACTTCCAATGGCAATGGCAATCCAAAGGACAAAAACATACATGCATGATGGTGTACCATGTCACAGGGCCAAAATAGTGACAAAATGGATTACTGACAATAAATTTGATATTTTGGATTGGCCTGGTAATAGTCCAGATCTCAATCCGATAGAAAATCTGTGGCTAATAATAAAAAATAAGGTTGAATGCCACGACACTGGCTCAGTTGAAAAATTACAAGAGGCCATCAAAAAGGTATGGTGCAAGGAAATATCAGTGGAAGTTTGTCAAAACTTGATTAAATCCATGCCAAAACGTCTAGAACAAGTCATTCAAACCAAAGGACAGATGACAAAATACTAATATAAGGTTAGTATACATTTAAACATTGTTTTTTATGTAAAAAATACAAATTTCAAGGGTGATCGGATACTTTTCGCGGGCACTGTACATTCCTAGTCACTGCATTTGACATGTTTTGTGTGTATGAACAATATGATTATGGTATATCTGAAATCTGAATTGTGTTAAAGGAATTGTTTTCACTATTATCACTATTATTTACAAGAAAATAATAAACAAGATGGTTTTATAATTTTGAGTGTAAACATAGGTAGTTTCTTTCTTGTAAAAGTTAGTATAATGCTTAAATAAAATAATATGGAAGATAAAATCATTTTATTACAATAACACACTAACAAACCAAAAAAAAAAGATTAAAACCAAATAAACCATGTTATTTTTTAGTTTTTTAAAATAACCATGGGTTTTTTCATGGTGTGCCAATAACATTGATGAAAAAAAATATATACATATATATATCTCTATATATAGTGTATATTAGGGCATATCGAAAATGAGGTTTTTAAACTTTTTTTCGAAATTCAAATATGGCTAATGCGGAAAATATGTGGGTGCTATAGATAATGACTGTGCATAAATATTAGTCCTGCGAAATTATATTTCAGGTGCCACAAAGCCGTCAAAAAAAGTGAAATATAATGATTTTCTTATATTCTGCATTAGTACAATAACTGAAACTTACTTGTTATTATTATATATTAAGTGTTCCAATTACCAAAATAGTTACTGAATTACACAGATCTTAGTTTATTTAGATCAATGTTCTTTTGATTAATGATCTAAATAATCCAGAACTCACCACGAGGAGGTGGCTGCATGTCGAGCTCCACCCATGCCCTCCCAACCACCCATCCTTGCGCATGTTTTTTTCTATTAACGTTTTATTTAAACTTTATATTCAGCTTTACTTTCGAATGATGGCATTTTTTACGTGACTGAAGTGTTGATCTTATGAAGCCATCTCGCGCGTTCAATCCAAATACTTTTGATGATGCTTCAGTCACTAATTTTACCATTCTTTCTACTACTTGTGTATGACAAGGGAATTTCTCGAATGGAGGGGTACTCTTGTTTTCTATGAATTCTTCAATCTCATTTTCTGTCAGGTGTCTTGTCACAGGTGGTTCAGTGACAATGCATTTTTGCCAATTAATTAAATCAGTATAATCAGTAGCTTCAAATTGAATAACAGGTACTGTGAAACGCCTCAACTTTTTCCTTGTTTGTTTGCCTTGCTTTCTTTATTCGCCTCCACGCTAATTCTCTTATGGCGCTGAGGTCATCATGAATCATTGATGCTAGAATATTTTCTGGATTTGCAAAAAATACATTTCTTTGTATGACAGGGTTTACAATATCCTTTACTTCGTCATTCAGTGTTCTTGTTAGTTCAATAGTTTTGAAAACATGTTTTGAGCCATTGACAAAAGACGTACTTTGCTTAATAGAAAACCACATTGGGATGTAGACCTTCATTATAAAAGAAGCAATGTTCATGAGGTTCTCAGATGGACTTACAGTTGAAACGTATAGACGAAGCAAACGATTTGCTGTAGTCAGCCATCGTGAATGTGCCATTTTGCCTGGACTACGATGAGCAAGATCTGGAGAGCAATATCCCTTTGTTATGGCCTGATGAATATCAATTAGATATTTTTGGTCAGTGCTAAGATCTTCACAGTCTACAGTTGGTTCCTCAGCATCAATCCTTTCAAACTCGACAATAGGAAGACTCTCACAGTTCTCTAATTCCCTGCCAATAGGACCGGTGAATCCGCGGGGGCCAGATGTTTTTCCATCCAGCTTTGCAACTAAATGGCGTAATGGCAATTCATTGGCATGGAGCTGGCACACTAAATGTTGAACTGGCTTCTTCAGCTTCAATTCTATAAGCCTTATAACGCCTCCCTTTTCTCCAGTGTTGACTGCTGCACCATCGCATCCAATGGCAACAAGGTTTTCCAGGTTCATGTCATTATTTCCAATATACTCAAACATTCCTTTACATATTTCTTCAGCTGATCCAGAATTCACAGAATAATGGCCCAAATAATCTGAACCAGGTTCTCTCACTAAAGTGATATGTTCTTCTGTTACCTTCTTCTGATATACTTTGGACTCTTTTTTTTCTTGGAAGAGTGTAGAATCTTTTCGACCATCAAAATAGATTCCTCTGATTGGGACCTGATTTTGATCTTTCATAATTTCTGATCTCTTCTTTTGTCTTTCTCTTCTGATTTTACTCCTATCCACTACTTCAGATGTATTGTCAATAGAAACTTCTCCAATATCTTGCAATACTGCACTAACAATGAATACTGCAGCTCGATCTGAAACTGCAGTCCTGTCACAAGCAGTAGCCACTGAAGGTAGATTTGTAGTTTTCCTTTTCTTGAATAATTGTTCTTCAGGTTGTTCGAGCTTTCTCTTCGAGCTAACTGGCTCTGGAAATGTATCGTCTGATATTTCGCCAGATTCACTTTCACTATTTGATGTCGATGATGATAATTCAACATTTGTATCCTGCAATTTCTCCTGTGAAGATTCTTTGGTGAGCCTCACAGCTTCTTTTTGCTTTCTTAGCAACGTAGATGCTTTTTTCTTTGAGAGTGTAATATCTACTCTATCAATAAACAGTTTTCTTTCACTCCTTTGATCTAAGAGGAACGTCACTTCTTCCTTTGGAACCGTTTTTTCTTTGGGACAAGAACATTGTGTTAGTACTTTGCACTTGCACGCTGCAATGTCAAAAAGTTTCGTGTGTGCTTCTTTTTGAACATATCAATCTTTGCTTTGTAAGCTTCAGAATTTTTTCTGCTTTGGTATGGCTTCATAATGACACGATACTTTTCGTGGTAGCTTCTGAACATTGTTTCAATTCGCCTGTCTGACAGAATTGGGATGGAAGCACTTTCCCAAATTGTTTTCAATTTATCAACAACTTGTTCTAATATTTGAGATATTGAAGGATCTTTATTAGTATTCTGTTTCAAATCGTTTCTTACAAACAAGTAATATTTAAAAACTCCTTCGTATGTAGGAAGATTCCTGTGCCACAAATCTTCCCCCATACCAAACATGGGGCACTCAGTTGAGGCCCTGGTTGATTTTGCACAAACTAGAGACATTTTGAAAGTATATAAATCTGAAAAAGAAAGAGCTAATATCAATTATACGTTAATTTCAGTTAATAGTACATGGCAAACTTAGGGCAACACAATACAGAAATGCAAAATATATAAGAAATATAGTTTAGACTATCTGAGTAACGCCAACAACAGAACACCCACCTGCTACGAGAGCGACAGCTACACTGAACCGAGGTACTCACGTGACAGCTGAGTGAGCTGACTATAGAAAACTGTTTTTAGAGAATAGAAACTTTTTTAAAGGTTGACTGAGCTATTTTTATACAAGTGTGAATAAATTCTTGTCTATTGTGCATCGTGGACTCTTCTGTAATTATTGGTTAAAATCTGCTTTTTTCAATTTTTTTCAATATTGAAGGTCATTGTGGCACCTGAAGATATTAATGTTATGATTTTAAATTTATACCAGCTTATTTCCTCACTACTCCACACATTTTCCACACTAGCCAATTTGAAAATTCGAAAAATGAGTTTTTCACTCCGCCCTAGTGTATATGAACTTTTAACCCTGCCTAACCTTTAAAAGTTCATACAGCTAACTTTAATCAAAGTACTGTACCCAATGTAACATACCGAGAATCAGAGTCATCTGGCCACATAGGCAGTAATATACAATCAGGGGTTTTTCCTCTTTAACTTCTTGCTGGTCTTTTGAGTCTGAAACTACAACACTTCCTGACACTACTTTTGGCATAATGAAATTTTTCTGAAGTTAATTTGTACAGTATTGTTAATTTATGCTGTGAAGTTCACAAAGTTAGGTTGTTAAACATTTTGCCAAAAAAGCAAAATGTAATTGTATACAAGTTTATGACTACAGCATCCTGCAAAGCACAAAATCTGATTAGGCTATCAACTGCCAATTCCTCAAATAAAAAATGCATACCATACAGTTCAATATACAAAAGGAAGATTTAAGAATTAACTATATTTGGATCAGCATTGGAGTAAAGCTACTAAACTGCACTCAGGCAACCATAGTTTCACACACTGAACTTGAAAAATGGCTTCATCCATAGCTAAAACACATGGAAAGTTCTAGTTTTTTAAGAACTTGTAAACTTTCATGGGCCAAAATTCCATGTTCATATTTGGATAACTTAAAATAAATATATAAAAAAATTCTGAATGTTTTTTTTTTTTCAAATGTGAAACTGTAAGAATAATTAACTTTTTTTAGCACTCTTCTTATTGTTCAGATGAACTATATACAGTGTGCTAAAGGTCACTCAGAAAAATAATTTCACTAAAAGTGAAAAGTTTATCATCCTCAAATTAGGCTACTCTACCTTAAGTCTAGAGCAGTTAGGTCAAATTTTACTTGAAAAAAGTAGTCAACTATGGTTATAGGTTCTACGTCTTAAATTATGCTCAGAAACATACAGTGGTCACTCAAATGTGAATGCAGTAGACTTCCAATAACTTGATAATTTGAATCCTTTAAAACTAAGATGCACCACATTCTGACCCCTCTTCTGTTAACTGTCACAACACTGAATAACTTGGGTGGTAAAAGTTCAAAGGCAATTTTCCTGAAATAAACCAAATTGCTGGGTCATTTCTTTCCTGATTCCATAAATATATAAAAACATTTAGTGACACTTACTTTATTATAATTTATATATTACTTAAAAATTTTCTACAAATTTACAACTATTATGCCCTATTTTATATACTGTTTATATATACAGGTAAACCTCATTTTACACCACTTAAAGTAAAAGCTCAAATGTAAAATTAAAAATGGTAAAAAGCCATAAACTATACAAAATATGATGATGTAACTGTGCAGGACTACTGGAAATCATATGACATTTTAACAGGCATTTCCAACATAGCCGCAGTTGGAATGAAGTTTCAAAATCATGTCTAAATGGTGTCTGGCGTAATCTGTGGCCTGATTGCATTGCTGATTTTGGTGGATTTGACAGTGCTGAAACTGTGACAAAAGACGTCACTAAGATAGCAAATGAAATAGGTCTAGATGATGTGGAAGATGATGATTTTGATGAACTGCTCAATTCTGCAGTTTCTCAGCAAAAAAAAAAGAGGATCTCCCTCCGGGATCTTCTTCCTCTCAATAAATCATCTCCATCTCACCACTATCAAACAAGGTCAAATAATTTTGTTTTTAATTGCTTTAATTACCAAAGTAAGTAGTAATTTATCTTTAATTCAATTATTTTATTAATATTAAGAATTCTTTTACTAGTTTTAAGCATATAACCCATAAATAATTTTCATTTTATGGAAAATATGGGGTCACTTTTGGAGAATCCTGGAACCTATCCTATTTATTTAGGTAGAAGCCCATTATTTTTTAGCTTCAATTTACGCTGCTTCACTTTTCGACAGCAATCTGCTGGAACCTAACCCCGGCGTAAATTGAGGCATACCTGTATATATATATATATATATATATATATATATATATATATATATAAGCAAACAACCACAGGGAAAAGGAAAAAGAAACACTAAATCCAAGCGCTTTCGTGATATATAGGGTGTCCATAAATGATTACCCTGATTAAAGCATGCTAACTTTTAAATAAACACTCATATTCAAACACACTTTTAACCATAAGTAGATAAGCATACAAAGTTTTGATACATAGTTAATGAACTTAATAAGCTTCCACATGTGCACCCCTTGTGGCACGTAAAATGTCTAAACGGTATTCACTCACACCACACATTTTCCAACATTTGTGGGTTAACTGTTGCAATTGCATCCGTAATGCATTCTCGCAATGTCCTGATATCTGGAACAACTGTTGCATAAACCAAATCTTTAACATTACCCCAGAGAAAGAAATCCAGCAGGGTAATGTCTGGTGATCTTGGGGGCCATGGGATTGGCCCGTCCCTGCCAATCCATCGATTTTGAAATGTTGCGTCGAGTGTTTCACGAACAATATGTGCCCAATGAGAGGGTGCCCCATCTTGTTGGAAGATGACAGTTGGCATAATTGGTGAGCATATCCAGGTACACAGTTGCGGAAACAGTGTTCTCAGTATCTCCACCATCCCATCAGAAACTGATGGTCTACCACCGCTCTTTCCCTTTTCCAAGAATTTTTTCATCCATGACTTAATTAACTTCACATCAGGTGGATTCTTTCCATACTTTGTTCTGACCTTAGCTGAACACTGACAGGAGATTCTGTTTCTGTAAGCCACACAACACATTGTGCCTTCTCTGTCACAGACGCCATCTTAACTCAACATCTACTACAGTGCTCCTAGCGGCAAATGCGGTAGACGAAGCACTCCAGCACAGAAACTCTATGCGTGTACGAGATCACTTGTAAAAAGAAAACAGATGTAAGATTCGTCATTAAAACATGAGCATACTGTTTTCAGGGTAAACATTTATGGACACCCTGTATTCACATCTTCCCTGAAGATGTGAATATATCACAAAAGCACTTGGATTTCGTGTTTCTTTTTCCTGTGGTTGTTTGCTTATTAATAAGATCACGTATTATTCTGTGATTTTACTGCATATATATATATATATATATATATATATATATATATATATATATATATCAGAATGGTTCCCTGGGATAACTTCTATGTAATACAGCAGATAGGATCCACCTTTGCGACAGGGTCTAGGGTATATTGAGGTTCTGAATGTAGTTGTCTAGGTTAGCTTTAAACAGACTTACAGACTTTATCTATGAAAATACTTTTTCAGTCATATAGTAGTAGATTTTTGGAATGACTTGCCATATGATGTGGTAAACAGTAGTTTGTTTGTTAGTTTTAAGAAAAATTTGGATGTTTTTATGAATGAAAGTAATATTTTGTAGAGTGTAAATAATGTATATGCTTAGCTCAAGTTATGTAGGCTGCTTCGGTGGGTTTGTAGATAGTTGTATGTTCATTAGCTGACTTCAGATTGACATTTTGCACAGTTTTATTACAAAATGTAGCTCATGACTTGGATAACTTCAATAGGCCCCAGTGGCTTCACGTTTTCTGAATAAAATGTAATATAATAGGGGAAAAATAATGTTCCTTCACTACAATACTAAACATTAGTTCATAATTTTTCCCTTAAGATTAATGGAGAATATGTAATTTTAGTGTTCTTTCACCTAACAGATATAATTTTTAAATTTTTTTTATAAGGTTTAACATGGAAAATCAATTTGCATGTCAACATTTAAATAAAGACAACTATAAGCTAGTTTGTTTTTTATTGTATTCATAATCTACTGCAAAAATTCATCTTGAAAAAATATAATCAATGCTATATTGCATTTACTGGTCTAAGTAACTAGTTAACATATATTTACAATATTTATGGAACCAACAAGAATCAGCATCAGTATCAGCTGATATTCATCGCTAATGCATCAGTATCAGGAGTTGATGACATTTTGGTATCAATGCATATCTGGTTCTCATCCATGCTAATGTAAAGTACTGGAGTTTCATCCATTATCAGGCATACTTGAGAACAATGATTACCATGGGTCATTACATCTCATTTAGAAAACATGAAGCTACTTAGGCTTATCGAGATTATCCAGGTCATGAATGATTGGGAAGGCATGTGATCCAACTCACCTGAGTAAAGACACATACCATACCTATACCTTTCAAAGGTTCTGTGCAGTGATTCCTCATTTCACAAAGGTCAAGCTTGTCACCCCTCCTCTCGAGTTGGCCTGGTGAAGTAGAGAGTTGGTTTCTTGTACTCTCCACCTCACATATAGCCAGGTATGCCCAGCTCATCGGGATTGTTCTGAGCCAAGCATCTAATCTTCTTTTGAAGATGTCCACTGCAACACCATTCATGTTCCTTAGGTCTTCAGGCAGCTGATTAAACAGTTTTGGTCCTCTCACAACAAAACTATTTTCTTTCAGGTTTAAGGATGTTTCCTGTCTCGCCTTTAATTTGGGAACACAACACAGTCTTCCTTTTCTACTTTCCACTGTTGTTTGGGGAGTTACAGGGTTCAGAGTAAGTTAGGGGCTAGTTTCTCCCATTATTTTCCAAGTGTAAATTATGGTGTATATCTCTCTCCTTTCCAGTGAATATAGGTTTAGTTCAGTAACCTTTCCCAGTAATTTAGTTCCTTGGACCCCTTGATCTTGGCCGCGAAGCTTCTCTGAATCCCTTCCAGCTGTCTAATGTCTTCTTTTTTATATGGGGATGTTAGGACTGAGCAGTATTCCAATTTGGGTATGATCAGTGTTTTCAGTAGAGGAATAATCATATTCCTATCCCTTCATTTAAAGGTTCTCAGTATCTGCCCAGTTATTCTTTTTGCTCTGTTTACTGCTATCTTATTTTGTGTTTCAAATTTCACATCATCAGTCATTACAACCCCTAAATCTTTTGCTCTAGAATTTCTCTGAATTTCCTGTCCATTTGGGGTATAATATTCCATGGATTTTAGGTCTTCTCTTTTTCTGTACTGTAACAGCTAAAATTTCTCAGTGTTAAACTTCATATTGTTGTCTCCCATTCACTTGTAGAATCTGTTCATGTCAGTTTGTTGAGATCCTCTATCTTCTTGGTTTCTTATTTTTCAACTGATCTTTGTGTCATCAGCAAAGGATGTTACTGTGCTGTCTCTGGTAATGTCCTCATCTATGTCAGTTAGCATGATTATGAAGAGTAGTGGAGCTAATACTATTCCTTGTGGTACCGAGCTGAGGACTTCTGATTCTGAAGATACTCCTTGTACTGTAATGACTTGTCACTACTCACTAAGGAAATTATATATCCATTTCCCTACTTTTCCTGTTATTCCAATATGTTTCAGTTTATGTATTATGATTCCATATCACACTTCTTGAAGCTTTGGCAAAGTCTGTGTATATTACATCATAGTTTTCATTACTTTCAAGTGCATCAATAATGTTGTAGTGTTCCATTAGTTGTGATAGGCATGATCTGCCTGACCAAAACCCATGTTGGTTATCATTGAATTTTTTCAGTTTCCAAAAAGTCATAGATTTTGTCTAACTATTCTTTCAAATATTTTAGTGGGATGAGATGTAAGCAACACTGGCCTGTAGTTTTTGGCCTCAGATCAATCTCCTCCTTTATATATTGGGACTATGTTCACGCTCTTCAGGATGCCCAGTATTTCTCCCGTGTCTAGTGATTGCCTCCATATCCAATATAGGGGCTCAGCAATTGCATTCTTGCAGTTTTTGATCAATGTAGCATTCCATTTATCCAGTCCTGCTGCTGTGTGTGCTTTTAGTTTCCCTATAGATTGTGTAATATGTTGAAAAGTATATGAGCTACTTTCTTGTCCTTACATTTAACATCAAGCAAACATCACTTGCACTTGATCAAATCTATTAAAAATTTCCAATTAGTTTGGAATTTATTCATTCCTTGACTATGAATTAATGCACATTAAGAAGCTATTAGTGCCAGTGGATGTTTGTGCTGAAATTTTCAGTTGCACTTATGAAAGTTTGTAATTTGCACTTTGCAGATTTGATTTAATTTGTACTTGAAAATATCTTCCTTCTAGTATGTTAATTTTTGCAAAGCCAACCATATGGATAATGTAGCTAAGGTGCAATGAAAAATTACAATTTACCAATTCACAGTTGCTCTAATATCTATAATTTCACCTTGATATCCATTCTTTTTCAGGTTATTTGCTGAAATTGTGCACTTCAATCCATAGTGACATCTTAACTCTATTTCAAGGAAAATAGATTATACAAGGTGTCTCAGAAGTCACACACCATAGGCTAACTTGTAAACCTTGTAAATCTCGTGTGAAGCCTTGTAAATCTGGTGTGCAACTTCTGAGACACCCTGTACTTTCAGACATTACAATATAGAAAATTTTTATACTTGGTAACTCAAGCATTATTATTAGTGCTTTTTCAGAAATAGACTAGTGTTTACTTAATAACCATGGATACCTCCAATGGAAAAGGATCATCATCTAGCATTGATGAATTGCATCAAATGGATCATAAATCTTGTTGTGACTTGTGGTCCCATTTAACTTAATCCAGGCTAAAGGAGAATTAAAGGTTGGCAAAAAGGGTGCACCTAAAGCAAAAGCACCCCCCTATGTAATTTATTTATTTATGGTCAGATTTTTATGAAATTTTCAATATAGAAGTTTTCAAATACCGAGAAATAGGTCAAATTTTTTTTTCAAAATTTTGACCTCAGATTCAATTTCTCAGTATTTGAAAATGGCAGACATCAGAATAACACACACCATCTCCAAAATAATTTTATTTTTCCACAACTTCTTGGATTTAAAGGTTTCAGCCCAGTTAGGACATACAGTTGACCTAACTGGGCCTTCAATGTTATTCCAATGTCTGCCATTGAAGGCCCAGCTAGGGTGCTTTTGCTTTAGGTACACTGCAAAAAGCCCAACCCACCTGGGTTTTTCAAAATAGAGAATTCATAATAATATAACCAATGACCTCTAAATAAAATACACTACCTAAACTGAAAGCTAAATATCAATTAACATATGTACTTTAACAAAAGACATACTCTTCAAAATAGGGCATTTCAGACCTTTCGGTAAAACACTTCATGTTGAGACATGTACAGTATGGTAACATACCTCTCTGTCAGGTCACAGTGATGTCATGACATGTTGTAACATGTTAATAGTTTAATCAGTGGTGTACTGAGCACTATTGGTGCCCAGGGGCAAACTTAACTTGTGGCACCCGGATGCCCCCCTCCCACATTGCCAACTTGAAAAATAAAAAAAATATTTTCGATGAACAGTACATGGTTTATTTACCATT
The DNA here is from genome assembly GCA_023014485.1 of Bathynomus jamesi. Taxonomy (NCBI): domain Eukaryota; kingdom Metazoa; phylum Arthropoda; class Malacostraca; order Isopoda; family Cirolanidae; genus Bathynomus; species Bathynomus jamesi. Next base: position 934,226 of record JAJOZX010000411.1, on the reverse strand, counting down.
TATGTATTTACAAACTAATCTTTCTGGCTTTCAAAGTAGCAAACTTGTCAATCACATCATCAAAATTTAGAAGTTCCAATGTTTTTCTCAATGCTTAACTGAGCTAAAGCACTAAGCTGATCTTGTCCCATTGATGCGCAGAGGGAAGTTAAAATCAGTTTCAGCTTACTGAATGATCTCTCACAGCTGGCAATGGAGACTGCAATTGTCAACAATATTTGAAGAGCCACTTGTAGATTTGGAAAGACATCTTCTCCATAGGTGATGATGAATGTCAACAGCTGCTTAGGGCTGGTCACTTTGACATCTTGACGAGCTGACAAGAACATTTTGCAATCCTCAACTTCAACATACAAGTCACTGCCATTGATATCCCCATCGTAAAATGTGGCAGCATTGTCACATTTCTCTTTCAGGGTAGCACTGTTCAAGCCTCCGAGCTTCTGCACATCAAGGAGAAATCCAAATTTGTTATCCAACTCCTTCAACCATCTGAATCTGTCACACATTTCCAAGTTCAACCGATCAAGCACAGTGTTCATGACTCAGGAAACTTCCTGTTTCGCTGACAACCCTGCATCTCTGGCCAATTCTCCAGGCATAATTTTCCGTCTTCTTCTTCACATAGTTTCAATTGGAACATCCCATTCTTTGCAAAGTTCTTCTCCTTTCTCAACAGCCTCCTTGGTGATTGCTTCATGCTCTTCAGTGAGATTTTCTTGTAGGGCTTTGATGTCCAAGTATGCATCCTGAAAGTTCATTGTTGGGTCTTGCAATCGCTTTTGTACTCAGTTGATCTTGCTCAAAACCAGATTCCAGAAATGCAACAGAGTCAAGAAATTGAAGGACATAATAGCATGTTGTAGTTGAACTGCCTATCCTCTTGTTTCAGGTGTGCTATTTTCATCTTCCCCAAACTTCTTGAACAGTTCCAACAGAGGCTCAATCCCATGATGAATTGCTTTCACAGCATCAGCTCGACCACTCCAGCGAGTATCGCTTTCCTGCTTCATTGCAATAGGTATCACTTCTTTCATGCACTGCCAATGAAGCATTGATGAGAAAAGAAAGCAGAGATGCTCTCAACTGTTCCAAAGAATGTCATGACAATGAGCTCTTGACTGGCAGCATGTACACCACACAAATTCAGGCTGTGGTTGTCACATTTCACAAAAGTTGCTTTTGGACTTAGGGCAGATATTCTTTGTGAACCCCAGAGAGATGGCCTGACATGACAGCTGTATTATCATAGCAGTGAGATCGACAATCTTGGAAGTTCATTCCATCTATCTCCAGCCTTTCAACGATACAACTCTCGATGTGTGATGCAGTTTTTCCGTAAATATGAATAAAGCCAAGGAAGACTTCCTTCACTTCAACGGTTTTGTCAAAATCAATGTCCACATACCGAAAAACCTGTGACATTTACTCTCTCTGACCTAGTCAGGCATAGAGTCAAATAACATTCCATAGTACTTGTTCTTTTGAATGTCTTGGAGAAGTTTGTTTCGAAGAGAAAGAGCAAGAAGTTGAATAAACTCATTCTGTATCCAGAGTGAAAGATATGACACATGCTTTGGATTCTGCTGAGCATATTCTAGATGCTGCTTCAGGTTAGGATCATAATGTGACACAAGGTTAAGCACTGATAAGAAATTACCAATGTTCATGTCTGTCATGAGTTCCAGCTTTTCTACATGACCACAGAGTGCCAAATTTTGGCAGACCAAAAACTTGATGTGATCTAAAATACATTTCAAAACCTGCCTCCAGTTCTCTTTTTCCTTGTTGATTTGTTCTTCAAGACTAGGGTCGATAGTCGCCTTCTCTTTTATTCGTCTTTCAGTCTCTTTCCAGGTTCTGAAGGGCAGTCTGTGATTCACACTGTTTTCATGAGCAGAAACCTTTTCTGTCTTCTTCCAGCTGTTGAATCCTTGAACCAGTTCAAATGAAGACTGAGTGTTTCTTGAGGCAGAAGAATACAACAAGCAACAAAAGCAGTATACCAATCTTCTTGATGGAGAGTAGAGAAGCCAAGATCTATTTACTTCTTGGCCATTAGGGAGTTTGCGTTTGAACCATGATTTGGTCATTGCTTGTCCATCTGACTTATCCTTAGCTTCAAAAGGCCCATCTTTGTGTTGGAATGGTTCAGATCCAAGAGAAACCATCTCTGTAGATTTTGTGGCACAACAGGCAGCATTTAGTCATCAAATCTAAAAAACTCCACATCACATGTTTCAAGTACCTCTGCGCCTTTAGGTAAGCTTGGAGGTTCACTTAGAGTATCAGATTGATCTTTACCCACTTCATGGTCAGATACATGTTGTTCCATCTCAGGATCAGACTCGGCTTCTTGCATTTCTGGTGTATGTTGCTCACCTGAAAACTGTTCTTCTTCGCTATATTTATCATCCTTTTCTTTTCTCCCTTCTCTGACTGTAAAGTAGGAATGCATACAGTTGCTTAACTTCCTTGGTCTGTGCTGCTCTTCATTTTCTGCCCTGCGCCCCACTCAATTTCTTCTTACCACTTGATCCACTCATTCCAATGTCGCACATCATGCTAGCCAATAGCCTAAAAGAGAGAGAACATTGATCAATATAAAGCAATCAAACATTGACAATACAACTACAACTAGCAGTATTTATATAATAATAATAATAATAATAATAATCACCATAAACACCACAATCACACACTACACTAGTCACACAACACACCAGCCACCCAGCCAGACATCACACCACAGTCACATATCATACCACAGCCACACACACACCACACCATCATGCATCATGCATCACATCACACATCACAGTCCACACCAGTCACACACCACAACACTCATTTACACATCAGTCATAAACCACATCACACAATCACACCAGTCACATGCCAAATCACAGTCATATCACCACACCATAGTTACGCATCACACAGTCATATCACCACAGTGCAGTCAAGCACCTAACTACAAGATAATTAAATAAGAAAATCATAAGCTTTCTCAAGGAGCCACGACTGGGTATTGCATAACACACCATACCTACAAGCAAAATCCATAAAAAAATTAATAAAAAATCAATAATAATAATAATTAAAATCTGTATCTACCTCTCGCCCCCCAGTTTGGGAAACACTATACTCTAGCCTAAGTATAAATAATGTGTAACCAATAATAACAGTGTTAAAAGTTATAAAGCAAATAAAGGACAAAAATAATGCTTACAATGGCACAGCCGCACAGACAGCAACACAACCAGACCACCACAGTGTCTGCGAATGACTGACTCGGACTGCTGCCTGGCGCTTGCACCGTGACGTGTCAACTTCAAGTCAGAGTTCCGGGGTCAGTTCCCGTATTAAACCTGTATAGCCCCTGTAGCCACCCCCCACACCTAGGGCTTGAGATGTAACTTTGAATTACAATATATACACTGAAATATAAATATTTACAGCAGTCTATGAGTAAAGACGTATCTGTTTTTTTAGCAACTCATGAATTGTAAACAAAAATAATGAATGCAAATGTGAAATTCAGTGGAAACTGCTTAAGTTTGGTCAAGCGACTTGTAAGAGTGCAAAAAAGGGCCTTATCATTATGTTTGACTACCACAAATAATGGTAAATTAATAAATAAACAATTAAATAAAGTTTATTTGTGCTGTCAAATTTGCCATTGAAAATTACTGATCAATTCCACAACATAATTTAACTTTGGAACTGCTTATTTTCCTTTCGGAAAAGTAAAGCATAAAAAATTTGTGTTTCAATAAAATAAAATAATAGTAAATTCAATTTCATAATTGGCATTGGTACATTCTGCTTGAGCAGTTTAACAACCAGTACCATTTGAACAAGAAATTTAATAACCAGTACGGCGTACCGTTCCATACCACCTCAACTCAAGCCCTGCTCCCACCCTGCTAGTGAGTAAGATCGGAAACAAAATACTGTATGACAATATTCAGGGGGATAAAACTGTAATGGCCTTTGCTATATTTCTATATTTCTTTTGTACTTACAGGCAGAGGTGGGGAGTCGGAGTCGGGAGTTGGTAAAAACGACCGACTCCCGACTCTTTGATTCAATTTCTATATGCCAACAATTTACCAGAATACTACTCTACCCTAAATAAATATCTTCCTGAACTAATTCTAGATTCACATTTCCACATTTGATTTATTGTTCTGGTAAATCTTACCAAATGAATTTCATATTTCTATTTTAGGATACTAGGTACCATATAAAAATTAGCAATATATTAATTATTAATTTAATTAGCACCTATTAGTAATGAGTCGTGGGCCTAGTAGAAAATCAGCACTTTCAATATTTTAAGCTAAATGAGGATGAAAGTATTTTTATTTGTCAAGTAGAAAAGGATGGTAAAGAGTATAATGCAAAAATTAGTGCTTACACTGGGAAACATGCTAATGCTCCAACTAGAGCCTCAAACTTGAAACGCCATCTACGAAACAAACATCCCAATATTTATAAGGTTGTAGATCAGCATGATAAGGAAAGAGTCGGGAGTCGGTTTTTAAAAATACCGACTCAGGAGTCGGGAGTTGGTTGTTTTTGGCCGACTCCCCATCCCTGCTTACAGTATATAATTTTTTTTCATCATCACAATTTGGCACCCCCTACATTTAGTGCCCAGTGGCAATTGCCCCTCCCTGCACCCCCCTCAGTACGCCACTGAGTTTAATACATGTTGCAAATGGGGGTTGTGTACTTGTGGAAGTCAATAGCTGTTAGTTGCATCTGAGAGCTCAGCCAGAGCACATGACAAAAACAAGACCATATTTAGTGTTGCTGTGAAGTATAAATTTTCTGAATGTCATCCCTTTTTCAGTAACAGAATTCTATCTGATTATGTCCACATCTTTTTCAGATATAGTTTAAAAAATTAACACCTCAACAATTGTGAATAGTTTTTCATATATTTTTGGATATATTATATACAGACTAGAAGTGCCACACACTCTAGGATCAGGGCATAAATCAGGATATGAATGGCATGAAGTTTTGAATATTGAAGGGACCAGAAAAGTGAAGTGCAAACACTGCACTAGTGAAATTAGCAATAAAATTGAGCAAATAAAAGCACATTTAATTTAAAATATGAATGTCCTTAATGATTAATATATCCAAGAAATATGAAAAGTTTAAGTGGATCCTCTACGACTGTTGCTGGTGACAGCTCCTGCTATAGTATTGATCTTACAGACTCAGAAAATTCTGCTGCAAGCTATACAACAGGAAAACAACAGAAAACAGAAAGTGACAGAATTTGACATTAAAACTACAAATGTACAGAAGAAAGTTATTGACATTAGTGTTGCTAGGTTTTTTTTTATACTAATAATATCCTTTTTCTGTGTGCTGAATCCAAATACTTTGTTGAAATGATGAATATTGATTAATGTTCTACAATAAGATTCTGTCAATAAATCTTACCATGTGTATTAACAGTCAGACATGGACAGTAGCCAAATACTTTAGATGTATTTAAATAATAAATGGTGTAACATAACTTGAAAATAAAAGTAATTAAATATTATATAAAATTCAGGTTTTCAGAAAGTATTTAAATACTAAATACATTACTCCTAAAATGTATTTAAATACATTTCAAATACAATTTAGATACTTTTCAAAAAGCACACAAAATCACTGACATCAACTTACAAGTCAAATAAAATCAAGAAGTCGCAGAAGTAGATGATGCAATTGTTTTGTGGCACAGAAGACAAAGTTTCACTTTACTACCATCTTTGGAAGTTATTCAGAAATATTTTCCATCAAAAAGTGGGTGCAGATGTGATTCATTATTTTATTTTCACTTTCACCATCAACAACTTCTATTGTACCACCTTTTCCACCACTTCCACTTGCTGCAGCCATGTTAGAAATGTTGTCCTCATCTAATATGATCAATAGGCTAAGGCTAATTGCAGTTAGCGCTGAACTTTACACAACCACATTTGGCAATGCTCAGGATAGACTGCCAGCTGCTGCACTGCAGCTGTGAGTCTGTGACAATCACCACTAGAGCAGGCTGGAAGTTCCATTTTTCAAGGTGCTTCCAAAAAGTTCCAGCCTGCTGAGCCTGGAACTTTCTGAAAGCACAAGCACCTTGAAAAATGTGTTTGCACTTAACCCCCCCCCCCCCCCCCCCCCCCCAATTAATAATAATAATAATAATAATAATCAGACAATTTGTTCAGTTAATGTATTTCAAGTCATAATAGTTCATGCTTGTTATGCATGTTCATGCTTTATGCCTTTTGATTTTAAAATTTTGCAGAAAACATCCACTATGAAGCGAAATTGACCCAGTGGATTCCAACAAAGAAAAATGAAGAAGGCAAAAGAAGAGGTGGCTCAGGCAATGTCCGGATCAATTTTGAAGTATGTGACACCAAATCAAGTGCAATAGGAGAAAGCAGGGTTGTGGAGTCGGAGTCGTGGAGTCGCACGTTTCAGGGCGGAGTCGGAGTCGGAAAAAAACTTCCGACTCCGACTCCAATTTCTGTGTCCTGTGTCACCCTTAATTTCTAAATCCTAAATACTAACATTTATGTTATTTAGTTTTTTTGGTCAATAAACCTTATTCATTGACAGCCCCTTGATTAAGTTTTTTTTAATATTTTTTTTTTTACATTTTCAGAATATACAATTAATATTTATTTAAATATAAAATATAAAATATAAAATTTCACACTTAGTGTGGGGTGATGAAATGTATTATTATGATAATTATAGAGTGAAACACTAGAGGAGTCGGAGTCGTATATTTAAAATGTGAGGAGTCGGAGTCGGATTTTTAGATTTTTTACAGTGTGTGGAGTCGGAGTCGAATTTTTACAATGTGTGGAGTCGGAGTCGGAAAATTTTGGACCGACTCCACAACCCTGGGAGAAAGTCCTGAAGATATTCAGCCTGGTGAATCTGAAGGGCAAATACAAGAAGCATCTTCACAAGAGGATTCAAATGAGAGAGAGCAAGCATTGGAGGATGACAATTCATCTTCTAAAAGCAGTGAAACTGATGAAGAGGAAGGAGATGCCAGCAGAAGTCCACACCAACAGGAGGAAGACTCTGATGAAGAAGAGGAGATGGATAGATTTTCAATTTATTCTGATGTTGCTGCTTGGCCAATCCCGGTTCCAAATGACTTGGAGTTGATTTTATTAAGAGGGGAAGTGAACCCTTCCAAAATAGGGATGGGCCTTTCAGTGCAGTTTAAAGACAAGGAGAGAAATCCAAAGGGAAGAGTCGACAGCTGACCACTGCATGGTTCTATAAGGCTCTGCCAAATGGCGAGAAAGTTTTGAGATCATGGATGGCTTACTCTCCATCAAAAGAAAGTTTTTGCTTTGTTTTTCCTGCAGACTGTTTGCTCTTGATGACAAAGGAATTGGAACATCCAGCTTTGTCACTGGGTTTCAAGCAAGGTGGAAGCTAAACCTAAAGGTGTCTGACCATGAGGCTTCTGAGCAACATCTCTCATGCATGGAGAAATGGAAGACCTTGGGAGCAGGGTTGAAGCTTCAAAAAACCATTGATCAAGTTCATCAAGCAACAATGGACACGAAGAGAAAGAAATGGAGGGATATTTTACATCACCTCTTGGATGTAACCTTGTTTCTGGCTCACCAGAATCTTCCTTTTCATGTCACAAAGAGGACATGTCATCAGCAAACAAAGGAAACTTCATGGAATTGGTAGAGTTGCTGTCAAATTATGATCCAGTTTTGAAAGAACATTTTGTAAGGATTAAGCATTCTATTCCATCTGGAGGAGAGTGGCTTCGTATTTATCTACAAAGATTCAGAATGAGCTCATTTGCCTTTTGGGGAATTACGTCGAAGAGAAAATGGTGGCTGATATCAAGAAAGCATATCGGAGGCATTTGGAAGCTGCCAAAATCAGTATTGAAGAGGCAAAGAAATGGATAGCATTGCAGTTTCTGGAGTTTATTGTGAAATGGGATTTTTGTGAATCTTTGCCAAGCTTGTCACTGTGTTTGAGATTCTTTTTGACTGTATGTCTCTATTGCTTCATGTGAAAGAAGTTTTTCCAAATTGAAATTGATAAAAATTTCTTTCACTCAACCATGAGTCAGACAAGATTGACAAATCTGGCTTTACTTTCAATTGAACATGAATATGCAAAGAAGGTGAATTTTGATGAGGTCATTGATCAATTTGCAGAAATTAAGGCTCGAAAGCAGTGTGTGAATCCTCTCTATTTACCTTTGAAGAATAGGCTGAGCGTTGAGACTGGATTTCCTGTGTTTTTTGTATAAAATAAAATGCAGTATTACCTGTTTCACTGAATTTTTAATGTCCTGCATTTTTCTTATTTCCAGTTTGCTTATGACAGTACTGTACTGTTTAAAACTCTACTTGCAAACATAATATATTTTTCTGTGTATTTAAATTTTAAAATTATTTATGGGCAGTGTCAAAGGAAGGATCCGCCCCGGGTGCCAAATACTTTAGGTACACTCCTGATATGGGGTGGTTAGTACTGTACATCCTCATAAAATTGAACAGTTCACAAAAAAGCATTTTAAAAATGTATTTAAAAACAGGTATTTACAAATATTAAATACTTTTTGAAAGTATTTAAATATGTAATTAAATATACTCTCCAAAAAGTATTTATAAATACATGTATTTAAATATGTATTTAAGTATTTTCAAATACATTACTGCCCATGTCTGTTAACATTAATGGTTTTGAGCAGCATTTCTTAACCTGGGGAAATTTCAGGAATCCAGGGGGGATTTACAGCAGAATTTTGTTTGGTGATCATATAATTAGTGTGCATTATAAGTCTGCTAATGTTATTAAATTTTGTCTTCAAGGCTACTTTTTTTCATATCCTAATGGAGGGGGAAATCGGGTAGGGCAAACTGGTCAAAGGTGGAAATGACACAAAAAAGGTTAAGAACCGCTGGTTTAGTGTGTTAACAGTGTGCTTGGAATTGTACATGAATTATAGAGTAATTTTGAAAAAAAAACATGAGATGGGAAAATGCTGGGGGGGGTTAAAGTGGGTTAAAAAATTAAACAAATCAGTTGTGGGAAAACTGGGTTGGGCCCATTAATGCCAACCCTGCTTTCAGAACTGTTTGGAATAACAAAATTAGGAAACCTTTTTGGTGGAATAGGGAAATAGCTAAAATGATTAAAACTAAAAAAAAGGGCATTCAGGGAATTTAAAAGTAGTGATAGTCTTTTGGACTTAATAATTATAGACATTTAAGAAATAAGCTAATAGTTTGATTAGGAAGAGCAAAGGCATAGTGAAATAAATCTAGCAAGAAATAGTAATAAAGGTTGAAGGAAATTCTTTAGTTTTTATAAATATAATAATTTAAAGCATGAAGGATTGGCCCAATAGAACATGATGATATGATGTTTGAAAAAGATCAGGATAATGTTCCTATTTTTAATCATTATTTTCACTGAAGAAAATTTAAATAACTTTGATTTTAATCCTTTAGATTCTGTAAATTCTGGCATTCTTGATCATATTCATGCAAGGAAGGATGATGTTAGGCAAGTGATTCATACATTCAAGTCAAATAAAACTGCTGGACCTGATAATATATATGCTAGGATTCTCAGAGAAGGGAGGAAAGCTTATCTGAGGCACTAACTATTTTTGCTAGGTCTATTAATTATGTAGAGGTACCTGATGAATGGAAAAAAGCAAATGTAGTACCCATTTACAAAAAGGGTAGTAAGGAGGTAGGAAATTATAGGCCTGTTAGTTTAACATCATTGGTAGGAAAGATACTAGAAAGGGTTAATATTTGGCTGGACACATGGGCTAATGAGAAATGAGAGGTTGTGTTTCACTAGCACTATTTTTCATGCTCTTTACAATGGTACTAATCATTTTTTGTGGAAATGCAAGATTACAGAAAAATTATAAGTTACATTTTTATAGTGAATATTTCCTGTTTTGGCTAAATGTACTTTTTTTCATAAATATTTTTCCTGATTGGGCTATTTTTTCGCTACTCTGCGACTTAATTAGCTGGTTGGTTTCTGTTCTGTATTTTTTTTTTTCTAATTGGATTCAGTTTGGTCATGTTTGTGTGATAGAATTATGACATGCTGTTCGTGTAGTTTCTGACTTTGAGAACTTGATTCATCATGTGCCCTGGATGAAGAGAAAGCATTGATGTTTTTATCAATTATGGCGTTATTCTCTCATCCTTAACTTGCCCAAAATGTGACAGCGAGTGCCTGATACGAAAAGATCAGAATCAGAAGATATTAGGTGAAATGCCCAGTTAGGTCAACTAAATGCCCAGTTAGGTCAACTAAATGCCCAGTTAGGTCAACTAAATGCCCAGTTAGGTAACTAAATGCCCAGTTAGGTCAACTAAATGCCCAGTTAGGTCAACTAAATGCCCAGTTAGGTCAACTAAATGCCCAGTTAGGTCAACTAAATGCCCAGTTAGGTCAACTAAATGCCCAGTTAGGTCAACTAAATGCCCAGTTAGGTCAACTAAATGCCCAGTTAGGTCAACTAAATGCCCAGTTAGGTCAACTAAATGCCCAGTTAGGTCAACTAAATGCCCAGTTAGGTCAACTAAATGCCCAGTTAGGTCAACTAAATGCCCAGTTAGGTCAACTAAATGCCCAGTTAGGTCAACTAAATGCCCAGTTAGGTCAACTAAATGCCCAGTTAGGTCAACTAAATGCCCAGTTAGGTCAACTAAATGCCCAGTTAGGTCAACTAAATGCCCAGTTAGGTCAACTAAATGCCCAGTTAGGTCAACTAAATGCCCAGTTAGGTCAACTGTACACCCTTGATGATTGGTTAGGTTAAGTAATGATATTTTTGTTAGTTTAAACAAAAATGACAAAAACAAAAATGACATGGCCCGAAGTTGAAGTAAAATATATATTTTTCTAGTGTATTTTGGTATGCTCTGTTGAAATATAACCTTCATTTCCTGTGCAAATATGACAAAATATGACTCCAAAATAATGTAAACAAATTCTTATTTCTTTACATTTGCACAGGTTGGTTAATTTAGTTAGGTTAGCTAGTTTTTTATCAGAATTACATTTTCCTAGTGTAGTTTTCTCTGCTTTGTTGGAATTTGACACACATTTCTTGTGCAAATGAGTAGAAACACTCCGTATTTTAGAATGAAAAAAAAAATAGTTTCTATTCATTTGCACAAGAAATGGGTATCAGATTCAAACAAAGCAGAGAAAACTATACTAGAAAAATGTAATTTTGATAAAAAATGTAGCCCCTGTGTCCAGCCAAATATTTACCCTTTAAAGTCTTATAAAGAATAATATTCAAGATAATTTTCAAAATTTTAATCTTATTTAAAGTTCACAACATGGATTTAGATTGGGAAGGTGTTGTTTGTCTAATTTCTCAGATATTTTAGAGTTTGTAACTGATCAGGTAGATAATGGAAATGATGTAGATGTTATTTATTTGGATTTAGAAAGGCATTTGACAAGGTTCCACACAGGAGACTTCTATATAAATTAAAAGCTCATAGGATATTGGGGTCAGTTATAAATTGGGTAGAAAAATAGTTAGAAGACAGAACAGAGTAAATGTGGTAAACAGTAGTTCGTTAGTTACTTTTAAGAAAAATTTGGACACTTTCAGGAAAGAGATAGTTTGTAGTTTATAAATATACTGGGTTCTTTTGCATTATCCTCCCAACACTAATTTTTTTATATAATGTTGGTTTTGGTTATGGTACTTTATTTTCCTTCCATTATAAAAAAAATTAGTATTAGGTTAGGTTATGGTAAAAACATCCTGCCACAGGCATTAGCTATTATAAAAAAAAATTAGTATTGGGAGGATAATGCAAAAGTACCATATACTGTATACTGGTACTCTTAGCATAAGTTTTGTAGGCTACTTTGGTAGTAGTAAATAGTTGTATACTCATTAATTAGCTAACTTGAGATTAATATTTTGCAAGATTTTAAACAGTAAATAGATTGTAAATAGTGTATATTTGTAGCTTAAGTTATGTATGCTACTTTGGTAGTAGTAAATAGTTGTGTGTTAATTAGCTGACTTGAGATTGACATTTTGTAAGATTTTATTATTATAAAATATTGCTCATGACTTGGATAATCTTGATAGGTCCTTGTGGCTTCATGTTTTCCGAATGAAATGTAATGTAAAAACGTAAAAGTTGCATGACTACTTGCAAAACATCGCCCGATAAATTGACTCCACTAGGTAAACTTTGAATTTACCTAAATTTGTTTTAACGTGTTGTGGGAAAGGGCTTCCGTGATAATTCTCGATCAATATGCTCAGCTCGAGTAGCTTCAGATAAAATTCTCAACCGAAATTTTTATAGAAAAAAATTCTGGTAAGCACCCGAAAATGTGAGCAGATTTTGCAACCTGGTTAGGGTCTCTCCAAAGCTAGTTTCTTACAAAAATGGTAAGCCTGACACTTAATTAATGATACATTTTGACAAATACTTGCATTTTTAATGTAAATTACATTACTATAAAAGCAGTAAAAAACAACAGCAGCCACATACATGCCGAAAGCTTGAACTTCTAATAAAACTTTTTCTTATTGTGGCTTCATACACTTTAGGTTAAAATTTGTTTTAGCACATGACCTGGACTTTGGGATGACAATAGGTTACATAAGAACATAAGAAATTTTTATAGTGGGCACACTAGGGGCCACTTCGGCCAATCGAGGTGGCTCCACTATGTAAAAACTGCCTGTACATTGGCAATAACCAATTTTTACAAAACTAATTAAGTATCAATTTAAAACTAATTATCAATTTAAAACTAAAGATAGAATCTCTGGATCCAGAGGATCAGTCATAATAGGCTACTATCCACAAATATGTTACACACTATATCTATTTATAACTGACATGCAAATATATCAGATCCAAAGATCCAGTCAATTTCATTATGGTACCCATCAATACCAGTACCATGCCAACCAAAAATAAGTCACGGTCCATATCAAATGCGGACCAAGTCACAATTTACATCCATATACATTACAATATATATACTTAAGAGGAAAAGTGTCGGTGTGGCTGTAAAGACTGTACAGTAATGTAGAAATGTGTGTGCACCCATTTTGGGTCTAGTGAAGATCATGAGTTTTTCAATACTTCACAGTACTATGGGGGGGCACCGCTCGGCAGAGGGATCTCTTTAAATAGGGTGTGTAAGGACAGAGAGTATCCCCTAACCCAAGATGCTGCCTCCCTATATCCCACAACACCTGTGTTGAGCTGTGGGATCTATCACCCAAATGCACATAATATGTATAAAATAAACTAGTACCATTCATGCAATAAAAATAGGCTTAAACACCATCACCAGATGTCCCTTGCAGATATCAAACTATCCAACCTCCTTTTGAAAGAATTAAGCGTATCTGAAGTCACCACTTCTTCTGTCAGACTGTTCCAAAACTTAATTACTCTGTTTGTAAAACTATGTTTTCTTAAATTTGTTCTACATCTTGACTTAAATAATTTGATACTATGACCTCTAGTCTGATTATTGTGATCTTTAATGAAAAGAGACTCAAAATCTATCTTATCCAACCCTTTTATCATTTTATACACTGTGGTGCCGCGTTTGTTAGCGGGCTAAAGATAAAGTAAAGGCCAATTTGAGGCTTTATTCAACATAAACATAGCATAGATCTGAAACACAGAAAACAATAATTAGTAAAGACTTGTTACACAGAAAACAATAATTAGTAAAGACTCATTACATTCCTCTCTTCTTTTATAATACGTGATACATTGCACGGTAAGAAACAAAACGACAAGTTCAAGATATTTTGGAAGAAAGAAGAGTCTACAAGTTTAGGCGTTGAGCTGGGTATCTGATTCGAGTGCTTCTTCTCAGAGGGGGACTCGTCTCGGAGGTTACTGACACAGGTGGGCCTCTCTCGACTTCGACTGGAGTCGCTTCGACGGGAGCTGTTGGGACCGTGTGTCGGCGGATCTCAGCGGGTTCTGAGTCGTCCGTTAGCGGGGTGGAATTGATTGGCGGACTGGGTACGGGGGGTTCATAGTGATTCGTGTCATCCGTATTGCTACGTCCCGCCGGTGCCAGGTCCCTGATGGATACGGTATCTTCTCTCCCATTCGGATGCCGTATAAACGCGTAGTTGGGGTTTGCCTCAATTAACTCAACTTCCTCGACGAGGGGGTCGTTCTTGGATCGGCGAATGAATTGGCGAAGGAGTACAGTTCCCGGAGAAGACAGCCACGTCGGTAGTGCAGAACCGGTAGAAGTACGCCGCGGGTGCGTGAATAGACGCTCGTGAGGAGTTTCGTTCGTGGCCGTACACAGCAGCGATCTAATCGAGTGCAGCGCGTCTGGTAGGACGGACTCCCATTGCGACATCGGCAACCCGCGATCTTCTATGGCTAGTTTGATGGTGTTCATGATGATTCCATTGTAACGTTCGCATTGCCCGTTTCCTTGGGGGTGATACGGCGTTGTGCGACTAGTCGCGATACCATGTTTAGTTAGGAACAGTTTTAGTTCCGAAGACATAAACGATGTCCCTCGATCTGTGTGGATGTAAGAGGGAGTTCCGAAGGTAGAAAATAACTCGGTGAGACGGGCGATAACGGTTGACGTGTTCGTATCACGGCACGGGAAGGCAAAAGGAAAGCGTGAATACTCGTCGATTACTGTTAGGATGTAAGGTCGCGAAGTTGCGCTCGGAAGCGGGCCTTTAAAGTCGATGTTAAGTCGGTCAAACGGGGACATGGCCCGTATTAAGTGACTAACTTCTGGTTTATAGTACTGTGGCTTACATTTAGCGCATGTTTGGCATTCCGACGTAACTCGTTTGATGTCATCCACTGAGAATGGTAGGTTCCTAGCTCTCACAAAATGAGTCATTCGGCGGACTCCTGGGTGTATCAGATTAACATGCAGCTGGGCGAGGGATATTCTTGGAGTAGCAGCGCAAAAGGATCGCGACAATGCGTCTGCGGCTCGGTTCTCGGGGCCCGGTCTGTATTTTATTGTGAATGAGTAGCCGGCTAGTTCTACACGCCAACGGAGAATCTTATCGTTCTTAATACGACCAGTAGCTTTTCCATCGAACATGAAAGATACGCTCCGCTGGTCGGTGACGACAGTAAAGTGTCGATAAGCTAAGAAGTGCTTCCACTTGCGAATGGATTCGATTACAGCGTATGCCTCCTTTTCAACGATGTGATGGCGACGTTCTGTGTTATTCAGAGCGCGAGAAAAGAACGCCACCGGGCGGCCGTTCTGGGTGAGGGTGGCTCCGATTGCTGAAGAGGAAGCGTCCGTCTCCACAGTGAACGGCAGTTCTTCATCGATTGAACCGACGACAGCTTTCGAGATATCATCTTTGAGTGTTTGGATCGTTGATACTTCCTCGCGAGTTAATGGGAATGATGAAACGTTGAGCAGAGGTTTGATCTTGAGGGAATAGTTCTGAATCCATTTAGCATAGTATGCGAATAGTCCGATTACGCGTTGTAGAGACGACTTGTTGCGAGGAGTTTGAAGTTCTTGTAGTGGCCGGAGGCGTTCGGGATCGGGCCGCAATACGCCATGAGAGATAGAATATCCGAGCAGGTGCACTGATGTCATCGAAAGCTTGCATTTTTCCTTGTTTAGACTCAGACTCAGATTACTCGTTTAGCGGCTTCCCAGAAATGTCGAAGGTTCTCATCGTGCTCTTCCCAAGTGGTTCCGCAGATGGTGAGATCGTCGAGGTAGGCGTATGTTGATGATAAGTTGTTCGAGGATATGAATTCGTTCATGACGCGCTGGAAGGCCGCGGCTCCGTTAGTTACTCCCATAGGGATCCTTCTGAATTGGTATAGATTTCCGTCAGCCTCGAATGCTGTGAAAGGTCGTTCAGACGGATCGATTTCTACCTGGTAGTATGCGCTTGACAGATCAATTACGCTGTAGTATTTGTGTTGTGAGACTTTGTTGGCTATATCATCGATTCGCGGAAGAGGATATGCATCTAGCATGGTAAATCGGTTGACGGTTTGAGAGAAATCGATTACCATGCTTTTTTTTTTGTTTCGGTAGATGTGATGACTACTTGAGCACGCCAGGGTGAGTACTGGGTTCAATTATCTCATCCCTGAGTAGCTTTTCGATTTCTTTCCAAATGAAAATTTTGTCCTCAGAGCAAAATCGTCTGGACTTCGTGGCGATGGGATGACAATCGGCAGTTAAGTTGCCGAATAGTGGTGGGGCTGAAATTCTTGATCGAGTAAGGCCGCATATATGGAGTGCTGGCTCCGGACCTCCGAAATTGATGTTCAATTCTTTGTGTCTGATTAAGAATGGGGTACCGAGTATTATGTCAGCGCACAGATCCGACAAGACGGATAGTTCGAGCTTTTCGTAGTCGCGGTCTCCCATCGTAACCTTCACTGTACATCGACCTGAGATGGCTGCGGATAGATTAGGCGAAGCCATTGATACGACGCCCGAGTGCGGAAGAATGGGCAGCTCTAAGTGTTTGGCTAGATCCTCACGAATGAAGTTGTCCGAGCTGCCAGTATCCAACAAGGCGAGACACGAACGGCCGTTGACGAGGATATCGACTGTTGAGTTGGTAGGCATGAAGGAGCTACACGATAGAGTGGTACTAATGGTCGCTAATGCTGCGGCTGAATGAGACGCTGTGGTTTTATCCTGTTTTTGACGTGCCGAGGAAGTACTTGAGCGGCAGACTTTGGCCCAGTGGCCGGTCTTTTCACATTTCGCACAGATAGAATCCTTTGCAGGACACCTGCTTCGTGGGTGGCGTCGAGACCCGCAGAAGAAGCACAGAGCGGCTTTGTTGTCGAAATTCGTAGCGGCTGAAGAGTTTGGGAGATCGTCTCCTTGGACGCAGGCAGGCCGGGCAGAGTCAGTAGTCGGCGACAGTTCGTGGCGAGAGCCAGTGGCTGCAACAGCACCGTAATGAGTGAGGTACGATTCTGAGTTTTTCTGGGCCTGATCTATGTTCGAGCCTGGACGATAGCCTTTTCCAGTGAGAGTGTCATTTTCGAGTAAGCGGGTGCGGATGGCGCTATCTCTAATTCCTCGGATGAAAGCGTCTCTCACAGATGAACTCCTGTTTTCGTCGGCGGAAACCGATTTGAAGTTGCAGTCATTGGCTAGTTGTTAAAGAATTTGCAAGTACTCATCGAGGGTTTCCTCGGCTTTTGGTGACGGGTGGACAACAGGTGGCGAGCGCATACCTCGTTTGGCTTCTTGACGTAGGTGGCCTCTAAGGCTGCCATGGCATTCTCATAAGTAGAGCAGTCTTGAATGATATCAGCGACATCGGGCCGATATGTATGAATAGAACCTCCAATTTATTGGGGTTGTGTTCGGCGATAGTACTCAAGAAATATTGAATCCGCGCGACCATAATTTCCATAGTTTCCCAGCTTGGGGAGAATTCGGAGAAGTAATAAATTTATCCGGGCGAATCACCTTCTCCATGATATAGTAAGATTACTGGATGAATATTTGCTTGCTGTATCTGAAAGGCCGACTGAATGGCTGATTGAAATGTTGAATAAATTGTGGTGCCGCGTTTGTTAGCGGGCTAAGATAAAGTAAAGGCCAATTTGAGGCTTTATTCAACATAAACATAGCATAGATCTGAAACAGAAAACAATAATTAGTAAAGACTTGTTACACAGAAAACAATAATTAGTAAAGACTTGTTACACAGAAAACAATAATTAGTAAAGACTCATTACATACACCTCTATCATATCACCCCTTAACCTCCTCCTTTTTAATGAGAACATGCTTAGATACGCCAGTCTCTCCTTATATGTCAATTGTCTTAGAGATGGGATCATTCTTGTTGCTCGTTTCTGTACTTTTTCCAGTTTTTCAATATCTTGTATCAAATAGGGACTATTAAATTGAATGCAGTATTCGAGGAGGGGTCTCACATATGAAATGTATAGTTGCTTTATAATATTGGGTGATTTGTATTCAATGTGTCTCTGCATGAGATTGAGTCTAGCATTTGCTTTATTTCTGATTACCATACAGTGATTTGAGGGTTTAAGTTCATTTGTCACAGTGACACCCAAGTCTTTCTCTTTATCATCATTTTTAATCCAAATTCCATTCATATTGTATTAATTCTGGATTTTTTGGCCCAATATGCATAACCTTGCACTTATCAACATTAAATTTCATCTCCCACTTATCTGCCCAGGCTGTTACTCTGTCTAAGTCTTTTTGTATTGTCATTGCTCCTGCTACTGACTTAACATTATGGCCTAATTTTGTATCATCAGCAAATTTTGAGGTTTTACATGATAGGCCCTTCTCTAGATCATTTATATAGATAACAAAAAGCAGAGGTTCCAGAACAGACCCCTGTGGGACTCCGCTCAATACGGGTCTCCAAGTAGACTTATTTCCATTTAGATGAACTCTCTGTTTTCTATTTCTCAGTCATTCTTCTATCCAATCAGCTATATGACCTCTTATACCATGGGCTCTAACTTTTACCAACAATCTTGCATGAGGAACAGTATCAAATGCCTTTGCAAAATCTAAGTATACTATATCTACTGGCTCTTTATTGTCCAAATGCAATAGGACTCCATCATAAAATTCAATCAAGTTGGTTAGACAGGACCTTCTATTTCGAAAGCCATGCTGGCTATCATTTCTAAGGTTGCACTCTTCAAGGAACTCACTAACTTTACCTCTAATGATACTTTCGAGTAATTTGCAAATAATGGAGGTGAGGCTGATGGGTCTGTAGTTTTTTGCCAAGTTTCTATTTCCTTTTTTAAAGATTGGAGCCACATTTGCTTTCTTCCAATCCTCTGGAATTTCAGTACATATCAATGATTTATTAAAAATAATTTCTAGTGCCTGTCTATATTCTTTCTGGCAGCTTTTATGACTATTGGATGCATTTCATCTGGCCCTGGAGATTTTTCCATTTTTAATTTATCTATTGCTTTTAAGATATCTAGTTTTGTTACCCTTAATTCATTTATTTCTCCTAATTGTCCTGGTAGTATAAGATTAGGAATATTATTTAAATTTTCATTTGTGAATACTGATGAGAAGTATTTGTTTAGTTCTTCAGTTATTTCAAGATCATCATCTATAGTTTTGTCATCTATATGGAGGGGGCCAATTTTCTTTTTCACTCTACTTTTCAAATTGAAGTGGCTGAAAAACTTCTTAGGATTGTTTCTCATGTAGAATTTAAATCTGAATCTATGATATTTTTTGTGCAAATTGATATTAACATATATATATATATATATATATATATATATATATATATATATAAGGAATTTTTTAGATAGATTAAAATCGATTGAAATCAGCGTGTGTCGACAATGACGTATGGTTTGTCAACCGTGACGTGTGGGAGGATTGTGAGAGTTTCTTTGCGCAGTAGATTAGAATATTAGATGCATTTTCTGGGAAGAAAACGACGTTGAGCTCCAAATTCAAATTCATCATGGCCGTTGTGTGTACCGGTTGTGACCTCTCCTATTACAACGTCATTAAGCGGTGTTTCGACGATAACGAGGAGTTGTTAAGATGTCAGTATTGCATTCGTCTCTAGATTGTCCAAAGTGCTCCAATCCTCTGAAATACCGTCAAGATCAGCACCATTTTACTATAACCACCAGCATACCGACAAGACGTCCAAAAGGAAAATTCGTTGTGCTTTCTTTATCTCAGCCTTGAAACACAAGATGCCTATTTCACCTAGCCAGAATCTCCTTTTTCTGGTGTATTTTACTGTTATTTGTGCATTTCAAATATCCCCACAGGGGGGTCCGGGGTCGAAGACCCCCGCTAGGAGCACGGCCTTAGGCCTAGGTTAGGTTAGGTTGGTTTTTTTTTTAGGTTTGGTAGTGCTACTACGGCTAGGAGCACGCCCTCTTTTATCCCACAATTTCCCTCTACTGAGTCTACTTCAAAGCCCTGCTCACTTCCGGGGACTTCAAAATCGTAGGATTAGGGGAGGGGGTCGTATCTCCACAACCGCTCATTTGCACAAGAAATGAAGGTCAGATTCGCACAAAACACAGTGAAATACACCAGAAAAACCAATTTTCATGCCAAAGTCCAAGTCATGTGCTAAAACGAATATCCCGAATATTTACCTGGCTTTATTCTAACGCCTAAAAATGTTTATCACTTTCACAAATTCAAGAACGCTAGTTGCAGATTATAACTTATGAGTAGTCCAGACAAGGACAATGTCTCATTTTTTCCATACGCTGACGATCAGAGGAAGTATATTTTTACGCCTGATTGAAACTACTTATATTTAGTTATTAACTTATTAATGTTATTAACCTGCACTCGAGCCAATGGACAACATTCACTTCAAATCTATCTGGCAAACACGAAGGAACCATAAGGTGGAAATATAAATCCATAACCACGGAGACCAGTTTTTGAAAGTCAAAATATTTCATACACGACCGATCGTAATCAGCCAAAATTTGGTTACGTGGGAAACAACTCGCCAATCTACGAGTAAATCAATCATCTAACCATTGTCTTATATAATTTACATAGTATTATATTGGTGTTAGAAAATATAGAAGAGGAAGAGCCATTGGTGTCCCAAGGCGATATGATGGCTAAGCTGATTGATGCAGCATTGCTTGTATATATTAAGGTAAGGTGTATATATATCCATCTCATAATTGTAAGGTTAGTGAAAAATTCACTTAATTTAGAGCTAGCATTTTTGGGCTCTTGTGGCATCATTGTTTGGGCACTCTTGTGGCATCGTTTTTTTGGGGCACTGCGCGTCCTTTCTACTCGTTTCTTGAATGCGGCACTTACAGGGCGTGGTCTTATAGAGAGCTCTCTTGCAATTCAGTTTGGTTGTTTAGATACAAGATTGTTGCATCGTACAATGGTACAGGTTGTGTTGTAGTTGCAAGGTTTAGAAAGAAGACCATAAATAGTGCCCCTTTTGTTTTTTATTTAATTTTATGCAACTGAGGCCTAAGGTAGGCCCACATCGAGTCAGCACCCCTGAGGTAGAACCTAATAGAACCTCCAAGTCCGTAAGTTTTTAGTCTAGCTTAACTTGGGCTGTAGGTTGAACTGGCCCTTCAGAGCTTGGCCGTTCACGGCTCAGCTGGGATTCTGAACCCAATAAAATAAAAAATAACATGGTCCTTCGAAACCGGATTCTAGCCCAAGACTGAGTCAGTAACTATTTTCCGGCAAAGTTCTAATTGTGCAAATTGTAGCCCAAGTTAGGCCTGGACGGGTTGAGCATAATTGAGTTAAGGTCCCAGGGTACAAAGTTTGGTCGCCCAATTGCGAAACTTGGCCACTAGTCTGTCGTTGTTTTGGGCCTACATTTTACCGGTTTGGTTAATTTTGGTTTATTGTTCGTAGGCGAAGGTTGCAGACTTCAGTGCGCCAGTTACTTGGGTGGAAAATTTGGTATTCCATACTGGTGGTTGGTCAGTACCCTACCCAGCAATTCAGTTTATTTGAAAAAAGCAAAATTTGAGTTTGATCAGTTTGATTAAGTATTTTTGCCAATTCAGCTTATTTGGCATTGAGCCCAATTGTTGTTTGCAGTGAAGGTGAGTGCAGCTGAATTGAACAAGTTTAAAAAAAGGAGAAGCGCCTACAAAGGTCTAATTACAAAGGTCATTGCCACTATAGATTCTGCCATAGAGCAAGAGGACTTAAGCTTAGTGACTGCGTAGCTTTCCATATTAGAAACTAAAAAGGTTGCTCTAAACGAAGTAAATGTAAAATTGAGGCTCTTATAGAAGAGGATGAAATAGAAAATAACATAATTTACTTTGAAGAGATTATTGATGATATAATTAAAGTATGCCACAGAGCAAAAGAGTTTAGCAGCTCAGTACAGTTAGAGACCAGGTCTAATAATGAAACACAACCCTCAACAAATGGTGTTTGTGAAGTTAAGGTCAACAGATCTGCAGTTCAATTACCGAGGCTTGTACTTAAAACATTTTCTGGGAGTATTCAGGAATGGCAAGGATGGGCAGACAGTTTTCAATCAGCAGTTCATTCTAGTCAAATGTTAAGTGCGGTGGAGAAGTTTAATTATTTGGAGTTCCTCTTGGAAGGGGAGGCAGCAAAGACAATAGCAGGATTAGCATTAACAGAGGCTAATTATAATCAGTGGCGGCTCGTGACTTTCAGTTATGGGGGTGCTGCCTCAGAAATTGCGAACAATTGTGTCGATTATATATATATATAATGTTATAATGTTATAATGTTTCAGACCAACAAAGACCCTAGGATCCACTCATGGCTGGTCTACCTAACTGTGTTCGTAATCGTGTATTGTGTATACACATACGAGGAAAAGTGTAGGTGTGGCTGTAAAGACTGTATAGTAATGTAGAAATGTGTGTGCACCCATTATGGGTCTCCCATTTAAAGGTGTTTTGGGGCAAGTGAAGATCATGAGTTTTTCAATACCTCACAGTACTATGGGGGGCACCGCTCGGCAGAGGAATCTCTTTAAATGGGGTGTGTAAGGACAGAGAGTATCCCCTAACCCAAGACGCTGCCTCCCTATATCCCACAACACTTGTGTTGAGCTGTGGGATCTATCCCCAAAGCCTTAATTTTACTACCTTAAACTATACCCTTTCTATCAACATGCGCGTCCAATCGATTCTTAAACATGTTTATAGACGTGCTACTAATTACTTCTACCGGCAAACTATTCCAGCTATTTACTATTCTATGCGTAAAAAAGTTTTTGCAGCAACTGCTGTCTCGAACCTTCTACTTGTCACTTACACCCGTTATTTCTAGTCCTATTATATTGAGATATTTCGAAAAAGCTATCTCTATCTACGTTATCAAACCCATTCATAATTTGAAACCTGGATTAGATCACCCCTTAACCTCCTAATCTCGAGTGTAGTCAATTTTAACTCTTTAAGCCTATCCTCGTACGACTTTGACCTAAGAGACGGAATCATCTTAGTTGCTCGTCTTTGAACTCTTTCGATTTTGTCTATATCTTTGCGCATATGCGGATTCCAAATTGGACCGCGTACTCCAAATGGGGTCTAACTAAGATTTATAAAGAGGAACTAATAATCGCGCGATTTGTACTCAAAATTTCGAGCTATAAAACCTACACTTTGTTCGCCTTATTGACCGCCGCTGTACTTTGTTTCGCTACTTTTAAATCACCAGTGACTATAACTCCTAATCTTTTTCCTGCTCTACGCTTGTTAAATCTTTCCCTGACATACTATACGCAAAATTACCGTTACGCGAACCTATATGCATAATTTTGCACTTATCCACGTTAAATCTCATTTGCCATGTGACTGACCAATCAACGATTTTATTCAGATCTTCCTGAATTTTACCTCTATCTTCGTCATTAATCGCCCTACCACCCAGCTTCGTGTCATCCGCAAACTTGAAACTGTACTGACTAGGCCGACATCTAAATCGTTAATATATATAAGAAAAGCAAGGGGCCCAATACAGAACCCTGAGGAACGCCACTCGCTACATTAGCCCAACACGACTCCGCTCCATCAACGACCACCCTCTGTTTCCTGCCTCGCAACCATTCTTCTAGCCAATTTATTACTACACCCCTGATTCCATGAGCCTTAGTTTTTTCAATCAGTCTTTTGTGCGGCACGGTGTCAAACGCTTTTTGAAAATCTAATACACTACATCAACCGCCCGATGTCTATTGTAAACGTTAACCACGCTTTGGAAAAATTCTAAAAGATTAGTTAAGCAAGATTTGTTTCGCCTAAAACCGTGCTGCGTATTTCTGACCAGATTATGCACTTCTAAGTGTTCGACTATACGATCTCATAGTAGATCTTAGGTAATTCTTTATCAGTTTTAGTTTAGAAAAACTCCTCTCACAGCTAGCAACACTAACAGCAATTGTGAGAAAAATCCGCAGCAGTATTACAATATTTGGAACCGAGTTACCAGATTATACTTTACAACTAATACCAGCATATTAGTTTTGATATTGATTATTTATAATATTAAACGTATATTTATAGATTATAACGTATTTACAGAACTTTATGGGTTATTTCCCTTTTTAATGAAATGAATGCATTTATACCAATGCTATTATAATTAAGCACAACTAAGCGCTTAAATAGGTATGATGGTCAATAAGGCCATCTTCAAGGAACGCAATCCTTACCATTGTCGGAAATTAACGAAGTAAGCAGTGTTTTCGTGGAAAAATAAAATTGTGTCTGCGTCTTGTATCCTTCTACTGTCCCGACATAAAAAAAAAAACCTTTTTTTTTCATTGCAGTAGACCAAAAGTGCCGCCCCTCAAAAAGTGCCGCCCGGGCGGACCTCCCCCTCCGCCCCCTATAGCTACGCTAGTGCCTGTCGTAATTGTGCATATCAGGTCTACTGTAAAAACTTGTAGTTCAGTAAGAGCTTTTCTTTTTCAATCATGGGATATATATATATATATATATATATATATTATATATATATATATATATATATATATATATATATATATATATATATGAGAGAGAGAGAAAGTCGAATAGATAAATAGATAACTACTCACTACTCAGTCATAAAAATAAGTAAAATAGTATCATAAAATCAATTATAGGGTACTTACGCTTAACGGGTAATTTCGAATTTGCCAGAAATTTTATTTATGAACAAATTCCATTCTTCTGTTTTTATTCTGAGCGAAAAGGTCTATTACTTTTTCATTGAAATTCTGTGTACTGTTGATCAAATTTTTCTCTATTGAAATCATTGCAAGAGCATTTAGTCTTTCCTGATTCATAGTGCTCCTTAAGAACGTTTTTATTCTTTTTAATGTTGAATGGCAGCGTTCGGCCTCGGATGTAGTCATGGGGATGGTCAAAAGAATTTTTATGAGCTTAGCTAGTTCTCCAAGAACATCTACTAGATTATTTTCAGTGATAAATTTCAGCAGATCAATTAACCTGTCGTCAGTGGCGTAGCTAGAGTTTGTGCCGCCCGGGGCGGTCCTTGAGTTTGCCGCCCCCCTGAAACACAACACAATACACATAACAAACATACTTAAACAAAAAGTGAAAACGACGTATAGAAAAAACCTGTGAAAAATATTAGGACATGTTTACTTCTGAAGTGAAAAATTAACTACAACATTCTACACAGTTATTTTTCTTGCTTTTCTGTTAGCAAAATCTTCGATGACATTGTCGAAGTCTATTTCGTCTGTCAATTGTTGTTCTATAGACAGTATGGCAAGATTTCTCAACCGCAAGGTGCTCATAGTAGATCTTAGGTAATTCTTTATCAGTTTTAGTTTAGAAAAACTCCTCTCACAGCTAGCAACACTAACAGCAATTGTGAGAAAAATCCGCAGCAGTATTACAATATTTGGAACCGAGTTACCAAGATTATACTTTACAACTAATACCAGCATATTAGTTTTGATATTGATTATTTATAAATATTAAACGTATATTTATAGATTATAACGTATTTACAGAACTTTATGGGTTATTTCCCTTTTTAATGAAATGAATGCATTTATACCAATGCTATTATTAATTAAGCACAACTAAGCGCTTAAATAGGTATGATGGTCAATAAGGCCATCTTCAAGGGAACGCAATCCTTACCATTGTCGGAAATTAACGAAGTAAGCAGTGTTTTCGTGGAAAAATAAAATTGTGTCTGGCGTCTTGTATCCTTCTACTGTCCCGACATAAAAAAAAAACCTTTTTTTTTCATTGCAGTAGACCAAAAGTGCCGCCCCTCAAAAAGTGCCGCCCGGGGCGGACCTCCCCCTCCGCCCCCCTATAGCTACGCTAGTGCCTGTCGTAATTGTGCATATCAGGTCTACTGTAGAAAACTTGTAGTTCAGTAAGAAGCTTTTCTTTTTCAATCATGGGATATGCCTCAGTGGTCACCGTTACCTCTTCCATCGGCATTTTCATATTATAGCTATCGAAGTTTTCCTTGGTAAACAGTTTAGCAGTTACTAATTGTTTGGTAAATGAATACCTCTCAGCTATGTCAACACATACGCAGTCGCACACTTCTTTTGCTTCAATCATGAGTGTTTTTGAAGGATTTTCACAGTACTCCGAATTTCTTATTTTTAAAATGGCATTGTTGAAGTTTGCTATATATTCTTGTACTTTACATGAGTCAATAGCTCGAGATTGCATTTGATTGTAAATGATTTCTACGTGAGGCATTATCTGATGAACAGAGGCGTACCAATACTTTTTGCCGCTCGGGGCGAAAATGCCAACACCCCCCCCCCCCCCCCCCCCCCCCCCCCCCCCCCCCCTGCAACAATTTTCAATTTTAGAAACAATTCCTTTACAAAAATACACTTCTAAACAAAACTTTTATTAGAAGAAAAACTTAAATAAAGCAACTTCAATTTTAACAATACTACATAATGTACCGTACATAATACACTACATAATTTTAACAATAGCTATATGATGTATAATGCCTAGTTAAATTTTCGGACTTTCATAACAGAAAATTCATGAATGATTTTTTCTATGTCCATTGTCTCTGCAACTTCGCGTTCAATTGAAATAATCGCCAAATTGCTCAGTCTAGATTGACTTATAGTTGACCTGAGGTAAGTTTTTATAAGTTTCAGTTTCGAGAAACTTCGTTCGCAACTTGCCACGGACATGCATGTAGTTAGACAGATCCGGAGGGCAATTGTTATATGAGGCAAAGATTCCACTAGATCCCATTTAACGATCCACTGAAGTAGTTTTAACATATCCCAGTTCTTTGGATCATCGTCGACGCTTATGCTTTCGAAACTGAGCAAATGTCTCCGCAAACGCTTTATTTCTTCCAGTAGACTTCCTGGATTAATGTCATTGTAGATGGAAGAAAAATTATTGACCTTAGTATTAATTTCTTCATCTTTGGACTGATTCAAAAGGTACGAAGGAGACAGAAATTCAAAGCGATCATTCATGTTTTTAAGACAAACTGTGCGTTTTTCAATTTCTGCTAATAAACGATCAATGATTTCAAAACATTCTCTGCGTACATCCTCTTGCACGGTCAATCCAGCATCACGAGCTTGCTCTCCAGGTATTCTTCTCCGTCTCCTGACTCTGCGGTCTATACTGATATCCATTTCATTACAGAACTCTTCGGCGGCATCTGCAGCGTTTGATACTACTGCCTCTCATTCATTAGTTAAAAACACGGATAAAGAGTTCATTTTTAATGCACACTGGTCCAAAGCAAGCCCCTTTCTTTGAAAATATAGCTGAGCATCATTGATTTCTTTCAGCACTGGATCCCAGAAAAATAAGTACACAATGAATATGTATGACATGATGGAGGTCAACAGAGCTTCAGCATCGCCCTTTGTGTCCAGATTTTCGGAGACCCCTTCACTCAGTTCTTACAAGGCACTAACAACGTGAGTCAAGTTCTTCTTAAGACTAGAAACAGCATCATACTTAGCACTCCACCGCGTATCAGAGACTCGCTTGACAGTGATTTTGGAATGTTTTGTTAAGACATCCCAACGATGAGTAGAGGAAGAAAAGTAGACGAAAATTCGTTCAATTGTTCCAAAGAAAGTTACAGCATTAGGACTCAGTCCCGCGGCATGAACTCCAGCCAAGTTCAGCGAGTGGTTATTGCAAGGAATGAAAACAGCGTGTTTGCTAACATCAAGAATTCTGCGTTGAACTCCAAGATGAATACCTGCCATCGTAGCAGCATTGTCATACCCTTGACCATAACAATTCTGGATATCCAGCCCATCCTCACGGAGCTTAGTGACAATGAGATCAGTAACTGCCTCAGCAGTCTTCCCCTCTAATTTAATAAAATCAACGAAGGATTCCTTCACCTCTACATTACCATCTTTAATCGACACATAGCGAATTACCTGAGACGTCTGATCAATATGCGATATATCTGGTGTACTATCGAAAATTATTGCAAAGTACTTTGCACTAGACACATTATCAATTATACATTTTCGAACATTACAGCCGATTAGTGTGATGAACTCATTTTGAATGTTAGGTGACAAATACGTAGTGGATATCTTGTCAGTCATTCGTATTTTTGTAAGATGTTCCCTAATTACTGGGTCATATTTGCCCATTAGTTTTATTAACTCCAAAAAGTTTCCAGAATTGCCAGCTAGCCCACCTTCTTCATTTAAGTTCTCTCGGTGCCCTCGGAATGCAAGATCTTGTTTTGCCAAGAACATGATGCAGTCATAAATTCGTCTCAGTATTTCTTTCCACTTAGCAGTAGCATGTTTTATTTGCAACTGATGTGCATTATCTATTGTAGCATTCAACTGAAGGCGCATAGACAACTCTTTCCATTGTTCAAAGCATCGGGTATGATATGGACTGTTTTCATGTTCAGGTACTCTTGGATTCAGTTTCCTCCAGGCAAAAAATCCTTCTTCTTTTCCAAATGCACTGGAGATGTTGTTGAAGAGACGACAGCAAAAGCAATGCAAGCTACATTTTGAAGGTGAGAAGATTAGCCATGACCTTTCAATTTTTTCGCCATTTTCCAAAGTTTTGAAATACCAAACTTTTGACATTGACCTATTGTTTGAATCAGCTGGAAAGGGTCCATTCATGTTTTTCAAATGTGATGGTCCACGTTTAATGAGTTCGATTCTCAAATTGTCCGTCATTGGAACGGGCCAGTTGCCAGAATCGTTAAACAGACTCTGTGGGTGATGGGTGGGTGGGTGACTTTGTGATGTAGATGAGGGTTGATCCTGATTATTTGGGGGTTCACTTGAAGTTGCCGCTTGAACATCTATCTCTAAAGATATATCACATTGCGGTTGATCTCCTTGTTTCCCAGAAGGCACTGAAGGTTTGTCTGAGAATCCCATTAACTGATGAAATCGCTTAGCAGCACGCTTGCCTTCCTCCTCTTTTTTTTCGCGAAGATTCTTGTATGCAGCACCACTCAGTCTTTGTCGTTTGCTCATGTTTGCTAATTCAGTAGGGTATCTGCAAAATAAAACAACCATTAATTATTAACATCATCAAAGCTCAAAGAATGCAAAGCCTAACCTAAATAATATAGGGAAAGTCTGAAAAATAGGGCTGGCAACCTTTCCGATGTGAAAATTTAACGCAACTATTTGTGGAAATAGTGGCATTGAGGTGGTATATATAGCATTTAATGATGATTTTTCATCAAAACCATGGATATTTTGTACACAAATAACGCGTGACAATGATGAGATATAGTTTTTTGGAGGGTTGCATTTTAAAACATAAAAACCCAAAATTTTGCATACTGCGCCCGCCTGACAGTAATTTGCCGCCCCTCGGGAAGTGTCGCTCGGGGTGGTCGCTCCTCTCGCCCCTCCCTTGATACGCCACTGCTGATGAAAAAGTTTCAACCAAAAGATGAACTTTTCGTTATTCAAAACGTGCAAAATTCCTGTTGCTTCTGAAATGGTTTGATCTGCGTTTGCTGTCGACTGTATTTCTTCAAGGCATTTTTTTAAGGGTTCGAAATTTTCATAGACGCGGTTTACGGTGCGTATATAAAATTCCATCTAGTAGGGGATGGACGAGGAATGCGGCTGGCCATATGTTTGCTTAAGATAGAGAGACGAAGTGGTGACCTGGAGAAAAATGTTGGTACAGTATAGCCAAGAGGTTAGAAAAGAATATTCTTGAATTTCGGGTAGTACTTGCTGCATTTTTCATAATCAGATTCAGTTGGTGGGCATAACAGTGAATGAAGTGTGCATTATTGTAAACTTCTTTAATTTTAGCCCGAACTCCCCCTTATTTTCCTTTCATGACATTTGCGTCATCAAATGTCTGAGCAATTAGTTTCTGCTTGTTTCCTTCGAGAAGAATATCTAGCTGATCTAGAATGCACTTAGATAGTCCTTCTGCCGTTTGATTTTCCGGAGTAAAGAAACCCCAGAAGCGCTCAAAGACTTCCTCATTCAGCTCGTATCTCAGAACAATAACCATTTGAGTGTGTTCAGAAACATCAGTTGTGTCATCAGCCATGACCCCACAAACGAAGCTTCTTTAATTTCTTTTTTTATTTGATTGCGGGATACCTGCAGCACACAGTCAAGAATATCATTCTGAATGGTTTTGGAAACGCCCTTGAAGACTGTGTTGCTTTCTAAATGTTTTTTCAAATCGGGATCTAATTTTGATGCGAATTTAATTTCCCCTGAATACACCTGGATTTGCCGAATCATCTTTTTCATCATGTCCACGTAAAGAAATCTCAAAATTTCCGCAGAATTTAATGCAGTCTATTATTTTCGACATATTTCACGATTTTTGGTAACTTTGTTATTATGTTCGATAATCGAGAGTTTGTAAGCCTCACTAAGTTTTTCTTTGATATTTACCGTTCCTAAAAGTGAGAGGGAAATCACATTATCAATATGCTTCTTTGAACGCTCATGCTTTTCAGTTTTTTCTTTCATTTTGTTTATATTTGTAAAACCACTTTTTGTCCACGTCAAGTCACCACCGAGTAGTAGACACGGGAAACAAAATAATGCATTTTTAACTTTACAACCACAAAGCCAACTTTTTCTTTGGTACCATTCTGAATTAAAACTACGAATATATTTCTTATTGTTACTTATTCCGGGCTAAGATATTTGAATTTCTGGTGTAGGGCGTCCTTCAGTTTTAATAGCTATTTTTTCTTGAAGAGATAACTGTGAAAAATTACGAGACTGAATTTTACTCACTGTCACCCGACTCACTTCTGGGGCTAGCGCAGCCATGATAATAGAATAGGCGCTTAGTTAAAATTTCAAAAAACAAAAAGTCACTTGCGAAAAAAATATTCTAAGAAATGAAAGCTATATATTGTAAATAATCCAATTATTATATAATTAACTTCAATCTCACGACAAAAAATAAATGATAACGAATCATTGATAAATGCAATTCGGAAATTAAATTTCGAATTAGCAAACGATACAGCAACACAACTACCACGTCAAACAAACAATCGGCACTGCTCTGTCCACAGTGCTTTGGATCCTCTTAAACCCGCGATTCTGACTCGCTCTTCGTACGTCCGCCACCGAGGTTTCAAGCGTTTCGAACAAAATCTGGAACTGTTAAGTACGCAGTTCCACGGGAAGGCTGAAGCTACTTTCGTGATTCATTCGTTCGGCATTGAAATATTTTAAGGAAAAAAGGATATAATCTGATTTAAAAACTCAAAGTTCAATGAAAAAAAACAATCAGAGAGGCTATTTTAAATATTTAAATATAAAGATCATAAGATCATGCGGGTGCTGCAGTTCCACAGTGCCTACCTGCGAGCCGCTCCTGATTATAATGTGGCTTGGGATATATTAAAGAAACGGTTTGGTAAGCCAGAGATCTTAATTAAAAGCCACCTCCGCGAACTTTTAGCTGTACCTCCTGTTAATAATCACAATAGTGTCAAGGAGTTACGGCAGTTATATGATGAATTTGAAGTTAGAACTAGGTCCCTGGAAAACTTGGGTGTAGGAATGGAAAGGTACGGTATAATGTTGGTCACTATACTGGAGTCTAAATTGCCTAGCTCAATTTTGCTCGAATTAAGTAGGGGACACTCTACAGAACATGTGTACATCCCCCTTCAGCAGATGTTAAGTCTTTTAAGCACAGAATTAGCAAGACGAGAGGGAATTGAGTTTGCACAGTGGGATGTTAAACAAGGGGACAAAGGCAGGCACAGCACCAAAGTTTCTACAAAAAGGAATAGCCCAGGTTCAGTGTCAGCTCTACATGCATCCTCTGAGAATAAATTAAAGGGAATCAAGGAATGCATATTTTGCGAAGGCAACCACAAGTCATATAAATGTGAGGTGGCTGAGGCTTTACCTTTTGAGGAGAGAAAGGACAGGGTAACTAAATCCACAGCATGTTTTAAATGTTTTTTGAAAGGCCACAGAGCAAGGTTTTGTAAGTTTAAAATATTGTGCAAAAAATGTCATAGCCGGCATCAACCATTATTGTGTGAAAACACCCCTAGTAGGCCTACCCCTGAAGTAGAGACATCAGTGGCACATGCCACTGCTATGAAAGGGAGTAAAAGTAAAGGAGGATTATTGCAAACAGCTGCAGCATTATTAATTGGGAATGATGGGGAAGCTACTGTAAGAGTGTTGTTTGATAGCCAGTGTAACTTTATTAAGACTAGAATTTCCAGAAAATTGAAGTTTAAAGAACTTAAGAGGGAAAATTTAAGAATTTCTGGGTTTGGGGATTCCGTTCAGAACCGAACCAAAGTTAAAAAGGTAGAAATTCTGGTTAAGGGGTTGTTACCACAAGGTCCCACTATCAAGGTCCAAGTTGTAGAGATTGAGGAACTTTGTGCTCCAGTCACTATTTGTTTAGATATGGCATGTGTCCAAGAATTGCAAGTTAAAGGAATTAATTTGGGCAATAATAAGTTTGAAGGAACAGAAGATATTAGTCTTTTGATTGGAGCTGACTATTACTGGGACTTTATCACTGGTAATATTGTCCGCACATCTCGAGGTCCGGTAGCTATTGAAAGTAAGCTAGGCTGGATGCTACATGGTAGCTATTGCAATGAAATGGAGGTTAAAGCTCTTTTTGTTAAGATTGAGGAGAACAGCCATGGTTTGGAAAGGCATTTGAAAGCTAGATCCTATCTGCTTTGCAGATAGCTGGTGAGAAAAGCTATATTTATGGGACCTCTTTGCGAGTGACCCGTTGCCCACGTCGGGCTAGCATCATGAAAAAGAAAAACTATGGTATTTGTCATTTACCATTACTTATTCGAACTATAATGGATTTAATTATCCCAGAAGAGTTCCTTGTTCCATGCACGGTCTGTGTGTATCATAAAAAACTCAGGGGACCAGTCTGAGTTCATTCCCATCTTGAAACGGACATGTTATGTGCCTTGAAAAGTGGACGCTCAATTCTGCCAGTTGAGGTTTAAGTTTTGGTTTTTGGCTAAAAATATAATAGTTACCCCTTTTTCTTTGATGTATTCAATCTGACGTGAAGGCAGCGAGTCTTTTGCTTATATTGAGGTTCTAAATGTAGCAGGGCTAGGCTGCTTTAAACCCTAGATCCATGTCCCAAAGCTGGATCCTGTCTGCTTTGCGGATAGCTAGTGAGGGAAGCTATATTTATGGGACTTCTTTGCGAGTGACCCGTTGCCCACGTCGGGCTAGCATCATGAGAAAGAAAAACTATGGTATTTGTCATTTACCATTACTTATTCGAACTATAGTGGATTTAATTATCCCAGAAGAGTTCCTTGTTCCATGCACGGTCTGTGTGTATCATATATATATATATAATGCAAACCCACAAGGAAAAAAGAAAAGCTATTCTAAAGTCTTTTGCATATTCGACAATATACTTCGCCAGGTATACAACTAACGAGGTGTACTGTTGAATACACGAAAGGACTTAAATCACTTTTCCTTTCTCCTTGTGGGTTTGCATCATTTATTTATTTTACACGTTTAATTGTGAAATTTATCCCATATATACGAGTATATAGTCGAGTTATGTCGTACGTGGTCATACCATGCCGCAACACCGCCTCCCTTAGATCAGCAAAATTAAGCGATACTGGTTTAGGACAGTGGTTCTCAAGTGCGACCATCAGCTTCTAACTGTTGCTTGAGGTAGACACAGTCAGAAAAATTATTAAATATAATAATTATGCAGATAAAGTTGATTTCGTGCACTGTTAACAAGCGCTGGTTATGCTGTTACTCAATTAGTGTTGCTTGTTGTGCTTTCTAACTGTGCTGAAAGTGTTTTGTACCTAATTTTGTAGTTAGTTATAAACTTGCGCATTTTGATATTTAATATGGATATTCGGACTTTTTGTTTAAGAAGGAAACACTAAAACGAGACCATAGGCCTAATAATGAACTACGACCCAGTTACAAGTCCAAAGGACGCAGAAAATCCTGCCTCAAAGCCTGCCAAGTGAAGTTTTGATTTTTGTGATGAGAACAGATCATGCAACAGTGAGTGGATGGATAAATATTTGGTATTTTTAAGACAGGATTCACTTGATGCAGTAACAGTTTGTGCACTGTGCAAAAATGAAGCGTACCAAATAAAATCTTCCGCTATGCAACTTCCCTACAAAACACACGAACCGGAAGAAAGAAAGAAATTTGGTGACTCCTTTTCATGTAAGCAACTTTTGGATAAAGGTCAGAAATAAGTCAACAACAAAAGAAACTTTTTTCGCGAGATGACGAATTGCGTTTAGCATCATCAAAGACATGTTATTATATTTAAGAATACCGAGAATTTTTTCCAGACGGTGAGTTAAATCGTTGGTTTGGACGGTTCAACCTGAAAAGCAGTTATTTCGAGATATAGCACTTAGTAATGATACGGTACAACGACGAGCTTTCGAACTAGGGGAGGACATTGGTAATGAGATCGTAGAAAGCATTAATAAAAGTCCTTATTTTAGTCTAAGCCTCGATGAAAGTAATGATGTAGCCAAAACATCACAAATACTCGTACGCGTTCGTTTCTATGCCTATGTTAATAATGTTTAGCGCCATTACTGTCAATGCGCAGCCACAGAAAAATTTCACCGAAGAACCACTGGTTGAGGATGTGTGACCGTCTTTCGCGTCCGGATGATGCAGCAACCATAGTTCGGATCTATGCAGATCCGTAGGTCCCCTCCGTCACGTGACCTTTGCTGTCGCGAAAGAGGTTAGACAAAACTTTTTCCCTAAAAAAAAACTTTACACCTATCAGAATCCACATTTTCAGAAAAGTCTCGTTTCAAAAGTTTCGAATATTTTTTCTCTTTCTTTAATGATAAGAGGAGAAAGGAATTCTTTTTTCTGATTGAACAAAGGTTATCTAAACTTCCTTCATACGTCTTAACCATTCTGCCGGTACAGTACAATTTCAAAAACTTTAAACTCATCTTTTGATAAGAAAGAGCTGCTGAAAACTCAACTGAAAATATCTATTGAAGGTAGAATATTGTTTCAGTGGTCACGCAAGTTTAGAATGTATTCAGAGTAAATATAAATAATTTGATGGCTTATATTTTCAAATAACTTACATACTTTTGCATTTTTAAAACATATTGTTGAGAATAATTTCCATATTTGGTTATATTATATCTGTTAGAGTTTTCTTGATTTCCCTTATACAGATACTGTAGAAATCTGGTCAATAGGTGAGCAGCGAAATTTTGAAGAGAAAAAATGTATTTTAAATATTTTTATTAACAATTGTTACATTTACAAAATTACAAGATGTATATAAATATACTCGTAATATAGTTAAAATAAATATAATTTATTTACAAATATATATATATATTATATATATATTCAACTGCAAAGAACACGCAGTATAAATAACGTAAAGAACGACGCTTGTATAGGAGATATTCCGCGCAAGACGAGAGAGAGAGAACGAAACAAATGGGTGGTTACCTCATTTTTTCATTTGTTTCGTTCTCTCTCTCTCGTCTTGCGCGGAATATCTCCTATACAAGCGTCGTTCTTTACGTTATATATATATATTATATATATATATATATATAAGAAGAATAGAAAGAACAAAAATCAAATAGGTTTTTAATGAAAGTAACTTAGTTTTGCGTCAACCTTTAGATAAGAGATCGAAGTGAAATGAAATTCTGGTGCAAAAAACTTGAATAAAAATCCTTTACTAAAATAAAGAATGGACCTAATTACGGCTCACCGTAAGTTGCTCGCAAGAGGACCTTTCACCCTATATGGATACATTTCTAATAGTAATTTGACATTCGCGTTTATGAATATAATAATAATATAATATATATACTGTATATATATATATATATATACAACTCGTGTGTGTGTGTGTGTGTGTATATATATATATATATATAGAGAGAGAGAGAGAGAGAGAGAGAGAGAGAGAATAATTTAAACAGAGGTTTTTGTACACTAAATAATGGCAATGTGGTTTAATTTAGAACCTTGGTCGGGCGCAGTCTCTGCACTCTCTGGTGTTGACGCAACATTTCCGGTTTCCTACACAGTCTCTGTCTGAAAGACATTCATGGACGCAAGGTCTGGCGAAGAAGGATCTCGTCTGGGGATCTTTGCTCTTGGAAGCGTCACTGGATTGTTTCCCTGCTTGTCTCTTAACTCGCTCTTTGGCTCCTTTAGGATCCTTCCCTTGGCTGTCTTTTAAAGATCTTGTTCCTAATAACTCTTCGACGAGGCTGGGAGTGGGGCAGAATCCAGGTTTTCTGAATCCCGAAATTCCGCTTCCTCCTGGAAAGAATCCTGGAGGACCAACTGGGTTAACGCCTCCGATAATTCCTGGTACACCTGGACCGACGGGGAAGCCACTACCATGCACGATTCCTCCTGAACTATGAGTTGCAAATGCGGGGTTCCCTCCGAATGTGGGGTTTCCTCCGAATGTGGGATTTCCTCCGAATGCGGGGTTCACTCCGAATGTGGGATTTCCTCCGAATGCGGGGTTCACTCCGAATGCGGGGTTCACTCCGAATGCGGGGTTCACTCCGAATGCGGGGTTCACTCCGAATGCTGGGTTCCCTCCGAATACGGAACTCCCTCCGAATCCTGGTCTCACTCCGAATACGGGTCTCCCTCCGACTACGGAACTCCCTCCGAATACGGGTCTCCCTCCGAATACGGGTCTCCCTCCGAATACGGGTCTTCCTCCGACTGCGGGTCTCCCTCCGAATCCGAATCCTTCAGAGAATTGACAGCAATGTCTTTCACCTCTAGAGCAACAGCCACGAGCGAAATTTATGTCGTTGTGACTACACCTCGCGCAGGGGTTTAAACCGGCCCCGGCTCCGACCCCGGTTCCAAATCCGGTTCCGAACCCGGTTCCAATCCCGCTTCCGAACCCATTTCCGACCCCGGTTCCAAATCCGGTTCCGAACCCGGTTCCAATCCCGCTTCCGAACCCATTTCCGACCCCGCTTCCGAACACTCCTGCGAGCCCACTTCCCGGGAAAAATCTGTAACAAGAAAATAATTGCATGTAGACACAATCTTCATCCAAGAAGCAGAATCAAGACCCACAGACCAAACGTTCATTAAGAGTGAAGTAAAAGGGAAACGCCTTATTTACAAAGAAGCAGCATTTAATGCGACGGATGTACATCTCAATATAACTGTACAAAATAGGAAAGGTATAGTCATTAAAAAAAAAGTGAAACACGCATTGGACAGTCACCCAAAGAGGTTCTGCACTGGTCCTGTAAAATATATATACACATACATTATATTTCATAATTCTGAAGTACGCGCGTAATTAAAGTACAATGTTACGAGTAAATAATTATGAACGCAAAAGCGACTTTAAGTGTGTTTCTTTTTATTACCTGACAATAAATGTAATACGTAGTCATAGTGAAACACCCCTTCTCCAAATCTCCTAACTCATCAGTCATCACCATGCCCAAAGGTTACGTCTTTCGTAATAAATGATAATATGTTACGCAAATATATATAATTGTCAGACGATATAAGTCGAATTAACCAAATAGCTACCCTTAATTTTACACTGTTTATTACACTGACTGAAATAGCTGTGACAAACGTACACAATAATATACATATGGAAAATACTCGAGGAGTTTGTCCCAAATTTTAGAAATGAAATAGAAAGACAACGAAATGAGAGAAGAAAAAGTAAAATTCCTTAAAATTTCTTGTGAGTCCAAGCTTTTCATTCGAAAATGTGTACGAGCCAAATTATCTATTCATTTTTACAACTTAATTCCTAGATCTCAATGAATAAGTTAGAATATATATCGGGTGGCCCAATAAAAATGCCTTGAGATTTGAACATCAATAACTTCAAAAATATGCAGCTCACACTTCCAAAATTTACATAACTTTTACCTTAATCTATTGATAAGCCATTATAAAAATTTCAGACCTCCACATAAAATACTTTTTCCACAGCTGAGGGAACAATGAGGTATGGTGAAAAAAACGAATATCATAAATTCTAAATGTGTATAGCTGTACCTGGCAACTATTCTAAGACTTGTAGTAGTTTCCTTAGCCTATGGATAATCTGTTTGTCTCTGAAAAACGTCAGGTCAGATGATATAGGCTACGCTCATCTTAAATACTGTTCTTTAAACTTACCCTTCAAATTATTCTAACTAACGGTGAAAAAACGGTGACTGAAAAGTGTTTCTTGGAAAAAAGATGGACTGGGGCAAGAATTTTGAGGGAATTTCCAGGAATAACTTGTAATGTTACGTCTGTGAATAGAATAATTAAAAAACTTAAAGCAACCGGTTCGACGGCACGGAAGCGTGGAAGTGGTCGGCCTAAACCAGTTTACACTCAAGACAATATAGCAATGATCGAAATGATGAGCCTATCTCAAGAGGATCGACCTGAGTCACACTGCTCTCAGAGGAAAATTGCAAGAAATTTAGGTATCAGTCGAAGTTCCATACAAAGAATGCAGAGAACGGTAGGACTTAAAGCATTTTAAAGGATCCGCGTTTCAAGACGTGACAGCACCGTAAGAGGTAAAAGAAAATATGATAATAAAAACCCACTCTCATAGACAGAGTTTATTTCCACAACAGTTTCGATGCCAACTGGCATCCTCTTCGGGTGGATACAGAAAAACGAATGAACCAAAAACAAGAGGGAAAACAGTCCAGGGACCGTTAACAAATTCACACCTAGGTTAGATCCCGTTCTCCCGACACTGGAAGGGCATTTTTATTAAAGGGACCCGCTTATAAGTACATTCGCACAAATTTAAAACTATCTTCCTGTCCTATACATACAGATTCTATTATTTTTTTACATAATTATTACATTTACTATTAAATTTATTACATTTAATATTGCATTATTATTTATTACAGAAATTATAAATTTATTATTACATTGATTATTACATTGTTGTTTATTATACAGAAATTATAAACCGAAAAAACGGATGAAAAAGGGCGAGGACGAAACGATCCAGAGACCATTAAGAAATTCGCATCTAGGTTAGATCCCGTTCTCCCGACACCGGAAGGGCAAAAAAAAAAAAATGCCCTTCCGGTGTCAGGAGAACGGGATCTAACCCAGGTGCGAATTTCTTAATGGTCTCTGGATTGTTTCCTCCTC